>CM024757.1:111744305-111957665 GCA_014218235.1 Colocasia esculenta
AAGAGTCGTTGCGAGTTCTAAAGAAGTCGTTACGGTAAAGAGTCGTTGCGAGTTCTAAAGAAATCGTTACGGTAACGATTTGAGTGTTCCGGTCAAAGAGGAAGTCGTTCTGCTTATCAAAGAAGTCGTTACAGGGACTTGGATAGAAATGTGGGACTTACCAGATTGTCTTGATCTTTCATTTTTCTTTTGCTTCCTGTTCTCAAGGCTCAGAAATCCATTAGTGTTTTTTGTTAATCATCAAAATTAATATATAAATAAATGGAAATATTTATTATGGGGACAGTTTGGTCATCAATCTCCCCCTTTTTGATGATGACAAAATATACTAAACATCAGACAAAGAATGAAATATGTTTTTCAGATTTACGTTAGTTGTCTCCCCCATTTTGTCATTAGGCAAAAAGATAAGCTGTGAGACAAAGAAGAGAGAAAGATTTTTATTAAGATGAGAAGATAATACAAGAGGAGATAACAAGGAGGCATGCTGTGAGATAACACCCATGCCTTGATCTCAAGATCCTCAAAATTGCAGAAAAACTCCAAAGCAACTGAGAAGGAGGGTCCCATGGAAGGGATGTTCCTCTGAATGTAGAGTTGCCTTTGCTGCTCTAAGAATTCTCCATACTGAGTTTTGTCCAAAATGAATCTGAAGTAAGTACTCTTGCCAAAACTGGCCCTATGAGAAATCTGTCCAAGGAAATTGGATAGTGAATCTTTTGATTTAACAGATCCTGCTTAAGGCATAGAAAGCGAATATCTAGAGCCCATACAGCATAGAGCTCTGGTATGGGCGATGGAATTAAATCCATAAAGGCTTCGCAGAAAGAGCAGGCTTCCTCTGACTGACTAGATCTTGATTGATAGCTTCCAATTGCTGATAAGACCCGATAGAGAAGCTCCCATTCTGATGAGGTGAGTCTTCCACACTCAAGATGAGTGGAGCTAAGGTCTGAGAAGACATGCGGCCAGAGTGATATTCTCTGAAGATGAACCGCAAAAAGAAGGAGATCGGCCCTGCTTTGGCTGACATCCGGCCCAGCTGTCTTGCAAACATATCTAAGCATGAGACCCAGCATCTCTGATTAAACACTAAAGAGTGCAGCTTCGGCAGAAGAACTGAAAATCAACCTTGAAGAGACAAAGTCTACTGTAAGAGGAAGGTTGAGAGGGGTTTCTGATTGCAGCACAGTAATCTGCGAGTTGAACTGGCAAAACTGAACTTCTGGAATTTTGTTCAAGTAACAGAAGTCACTGTACAGCTGAAAGGCTCTGGCAACGCGAATTTCCTTCAAAATGAAGGATCCCCAAGAGTTCTTGTGCTGGAAGATAAACCACTCAGAAAGGTGAGTGGGTGAGCTCTGAGAGAGAGAGATTCGGCCCTTGCAGTCAGGTATTTTGAGTACTGAGCCTTGTTTCCTTTGATAGCTGCCCACTGATCTTCAGTCTTGAACTCAGTGCCCTCAAAGATTTTGGATTTGAAAGCTTGAGATATCTGAGTAAAAGGAAGAACAATGTCCAGGTGTTCGGAGAGGTTGAGAAAGGAATACCATAAATGGTAGAAGAATGCATTTCTGGAGGTATTCTTTGTAGATAGGTCTTCTCTTAGGATCAAGGTAAGAGAGTACCATAAAGGAGGTAGAGAGAAGCAGAAGGAGTGCTTAGAGAGGAAGAGGTTTTTCTCTTTTTTCAAGACAGGACTAGGAGGGTCAGTCCTGTGAATGTGAGAGGCTGTGGAAAGAATGGTGAGGAGAGTGTTCCTTTCAAAATGGTCTGGAACATTGGTGTCAAAATACCAAGAGGCAGAGGTTTCACTGGAGGAAGAATAACAATTAGGAGGAGTAGGAGGATAGAAAAAGTGTTTAGGATTAAAGGAAGAGGTTGTTGAGGATGAGATGTTTGGATTTTAATAGGTGAAGGTTGAGGAGTTAATGAGGATGAAGCTGAGATGAGAGCTGGAGTAGGTGAGAAGGAGGGTTGAGAGAAGTAGAGGATGAGGAAGGTTGGTGCGAGGCATGGGATGTTTATGGTTGGTGGAGCAGGAGGTGCAGTAGGAGGAGATGAAGTGTGGAGAGGGTTGGAGTGGCAAGAGATGAAGTATCAGGGGCCTTGGAGACTGACACTGGCTCTTTTCCTTTGGCCTGACTTTCTCTGACTGCAGGAGAGGGTCCTGAAGACCCTGAGGCTGCCACTGGTCCGGGTGACCTACAACTGATGGCCCTGATGGCCCTGACCCTTGAACTGGCGGCCCTGTTGGCTGAGAGACTTCTGCTGGAGGCCCTGGTGGCCTAGGAACTTCAGCTGGACTGCTCTGAGTAGGTGCAGGAGGGACACCACTAGACTTGAAAGATTAGCCAGCAAATTCTTCATATCAGACATTTCTTTATTGAAATACCTCATTGCATTTCTTATTGAGGATACGTCTGAGGAGGTTGAAACTTGATTTGAAACAATTCCTTGTATGCCAGACTGAACTGATGCCAAGATCTCTCCTTGGTTTTAACAAGGCCATAATGCTTCAACTTTACTTTCCTATGGCCCTTCCTTGACCTCCTGTGAACAACTCTTTTCTGCTTACCTGGCTGAGAGACAGGCTCCTCAAGATTTATAGTTGCACTTGGGCCTTCACTAACATCAACCAAGGCTGGAGCTGGAGTTCCTGAGTAGGTGCAGCTTTCTCAGAAAAGGCTTCATTCTCTGGCTTTTCACTCTCAGCATGCTCCCCCTGAATGGGAGCAGGGACTTCAAACTTTCTTGCTCCCCCTGAGCAGGAGCTTCTTCCAAGACAACATCTTCATCAGGTCCACCTGCCTTAGAAGAGCTGAGATGGAGGGAATGGAGTCCATACTTCTTTTAAAATAGAGGCACTAAGGTGGTGGGCAAGGAATCTGCCCACCAGCTGCACCCTCTTCCAATTGAGCTTCGGATTGGCATCCCACAGCTGACTCAACTGGTTCTTGCTCTGCTGGACTTGCTGCTGCTGCTTGCTGCTATCTGCTGCTCTACTTCTACTGCTTCTGGAATATCTGCAATAACTGCTTCTCCTTCAGCCACAGAGGATTTCGACCAAACTCCTTCTTGCACTGAAAACCACTTTTCTTCAGGTTTCTGGACCTTATAGACTGGCCCATCTTTTCAGCTACCGCACCTGACAGATCTACTCCAAAGTGCTTGAAATCTTGGTCAGAAGATGGGCATACGAAGGGAAACATTCAACTTGCTCTTTGTTTCCCATAACTGAGCATGTGCAAACATCATTCGCTCAATCATCACTGCGGCCAGGTTTATCTCTTTGTTCTGGATTGCCCAGAACATTATGTCCGAATCTGCCCTAGTGCATGAGGAAAAGGTAGCACTACGGGAACTAAGATTTGGCAGACTATAAAGTGAAGCAATCGGTTGAACGCGGACATCTGATTAATATCAAGCTTCCCATCCTTCAACTTAAATCCTGGACCGATAATCCCGAGACCTTTGACTTCATCATTCACAGAGTGAATGCCACTAAATCCAGAGGTCTTTACTCCAAACAGATCACGCAAAAGCTCATGGGTTATTCTGATTTGGATACCCTTGACAGAGGAAACAAGGGATCCATCTGCTTCTGACTTCAGACAGATGTAGAAGGCTTTTACCAAGTCCGGGTAGCTTACCTCACTGAAGGTGACCACATCCATCCACTGCGATCTTCTTAGAGTATCAACTAGCCTGGCCATGCCACTCTTCTCAAGATTCTGAACATCCACTGCCTTATTTCCGCAAATCTTTGTCTTCACAAAGTAAATCTTTCTTGCTCCCTTGGGGATAAATACTCAGCACTGTAGCCCCCAACACTTCCGGAGATCAACGGAGCGGCCATGGGTGCAGAGAAGAAAAGATTCTGGAAGGGAGGATGATGGAAGGGACGGAAGTTCTCGAAGGAGTTCTTCGCGGGAAGAGAAGAAGGCTTCGAAAGATGCAGAGAGTCGATCCCAAATCGTTAGGGCATCAGCTTTGGGTGAACAGATAGAGAATAAAAGGGTAAAGGTAGAAGACGAATCGATCTCAAAGCGATTTGGATAAATAATATTACTTTAATGACAGGAGGAGCGCCAAAGGCGGCAAAGGTAGAAAGCGACAAAATTTGACAAGTCAAACAACTTTCTACACAGAAGCGGTCAAAGCATATAGATAACTGAGTTTTGTTTAACTTTAACGGAGAGAGAACTTTTCATTTAATCTGAAAATTTATATGTCAATAAATCACAGAAATTCTTTCACAAATTGCACATCCCTAGTTCCCTTCTAAGAGATGTAAATCTCTCTTCAGGTAGGGCTTTTGTGAAGATATCTGCCAATTGACCATTTGTATCTATAAACGAAATTTCTAAATTACCACTAGCTACATGGTCTCGAATAAAATGATATCTTACCTCAATGTGTTTCGTCCTTGAGTGTTGAACTGGATTTTTGGTGAGGTTGATGGCACTAGTATTATCACACAATAGAGGAATTGATTTGATGTGAATGCCGAAATCTTCAAGTTGTTGCTTTATCCAAAGAAGTTGTGTACAGCAACTTCCAGCAGCAACATATTCCGCCTCAGCTGTTGATAGAGCTACTGAATTTTGTTTCTTGGATGTCCATGATATTAAGCATCCTGCAAGAAACTGACAACATCCACTGGTGCTCTTTCTATCTACTTTGCAACCAGCATAATCAGCATCTGAATATCCTATTAGATTTATCTCACAAGATCTAGGATACCAGAGACCTAAATCATGAGTTCTAGCTAATATCTAAATATTCTTTTTACAGAGATTAAGTGAGACTCTCTAGGGTCTGCCTGATATCTAGCACACATGCATACACTGAACAAAATGTCTGGTCTACTGGCAGTTAAGTAAAGTAATGATCCTATCATACCTCGATAATTCTTTTGATCTACCCTTTTACCTTTTTGATCACTGTCCATTCTGGTTGATGTGCTCATTGGAGTTGATAATGGCTTTGCATCTTCAAATCCAAATTTCTTCAACAGCTCTTTGGTGTACTTTGCTTGACAGATATGAGTGCCATCCTTCCCTTGCTTGATTTGCAATCCAAGGAAGTAGCTTAACTCCCCCATCAAGCTCATTTCGAATTCTCCCTGCATAAGCTTTTCAAAGTACTTGCAAAGAGATTCATCAGTAGATCCAAAATAATATCATCCACATAGATTTGTACAAGAAGTATATGTTTAACTTAGATTTTATAAATAATGTACTATCTACTTTACCTCTAGTGAAACCATGATTTAATAAGAAATTACTGAGCCTTTCATACCAGGCTCTAGGAGCTTGCTTTAGACCATATAAAGCCTTATGTAGTTTAAATACATGATTTGGAAATTCAGAGTCGTCAAAACCTGGAGGTTGTTCAACATAAACTTCCTCCTTGATGAAACCATTTAAAAAGGCTGATTTGACATCCATTTGAAAAAGTTTTAAATCAAGTGCGGATGCATAAGCAAGTAAATCCTAATGGCCTCAAGTCTAGCTACAGGTGCATAAGTTTCATCGAAATCTATGCCT
Source organism: Colocasia esculenta (assembly GCA_014218235.1). Lineage (NCBI taxonomy): Eukaryota > Viridiplantae > Streptophyta > Magnoliopsida > Alismatales > Araceae > Colocasia > Colocasia esculenta. The sequence goes on from CM024757.1 coordinate 111,749,858, forward strand.
TCCTCTTGGGAGTAGCCTTGAGCCACCAATCTGGCTTTGTTCCTTAAGATTATTCCAGACTCATCCAGTTTATTTCTGAACACCCATTTGGTGCCAATAACTGAATGATTGGATGGTCTAGGAACAAGTGACCATACTTGGTTTCTCTTGAACTGATTTAGTTCATCTTGCATGGCTAGTATCCAAGATTCATCAGATAAAGCTTCATTGACTGTCTTAGGTTCTACTTGAGAGACAAATGCTAAATAGTCGCATGGAATTACATTACCTCTAGTTCTTACCCCTACAGATGGATCACCAATGATGTTTTCAGGAGGGTGATCTTTCTGATGTCTCCATTCCTTTGGAAGATCTTTATGTTGGATTTCTGTTTGCTGCAGTTCTTCCAGAGTTGGATCCTCTTTGTCCTTAATTGAAGTTTTCTTTAATTTTTCGGACAAGACATCTGCATCATCAATGTCACTAATTTCTTCCTTTTTCAAGGAAGGGTTAGATTCATCAAAAATAACATGTACTGATTGTTCAATTAATAAGGAACGTTTATTGAAAACTCTATAACCTTTAGGTTTAGAGGAATACCCCATGAAAATGCCTTCATCTGATTTGGCATCCAACTTACCAATGTCCCTTTTTCCATTGTTATGGATGAAGCAAGGACATCCAAATATTCTGAAATGGCTAATCTTTGGCTTCTTTTCTTTGTAGAGTTCATAAGCAGTCTTTTTCAGAATTGGCCTGATCATCACTCTATTTATGATATAACATGCAGTGTTGATAGCTTCGGCCCAGAAATATCTTGGCAGATCATATTCTGATAACATTGATCTTGCCATATCCAAAAGAGTTCTGTTTTTCCTCTCAGCAATTCCATTCTGTTGAGGTGTCCTTGGAGCTGAGAAGTTGTGCTCAATTCCTTGATCATCACAGAACTTCGTAAACTTTTCATTCTGAAACTCACCACCATGATCTGATCGAATAGAGACAATTGAGAATTTCTGATCTTTCTGAACTTTCTTACTGAAGCTGACAAAATTCTCAAATGTGTCATCTTTGTGCTCTAAAAAGGATACCCAAGTGAATCTTGAATAATCATCAACTATTACAAATCCAAAATTCTTTCCTCCCAAACTGGTAGTCCTCATTGGCCCAAATAAATCCATGTGAAGTAGTTCTAAGGGCTTTGAGGTGGTTACTACAGTCTTTGATTTGAAGGAGCTCTTGGTGTGCTTTCCTCTTGCACAAGGTCTGCAAATGCTATCCAATCTGAAATTTACCTTTGGCAGTCCTTCAACTAGTTTTCTTTTTCTGAGCTTGTTCAGCCCATCCAAGCTGCAGTGGCCCAATCTTCTGTGCCACAACTCAGTTGATTTATCTTTGCTAGCTGCCAAACACACATCTTGATCCTTGAGTTCATCGAGATATAGAACATACAAATTTCTTTCTCTGTAGGCTTCAAATATGACTGCACCATCCTTTAAGATACTGCATTTTGATTCTTGAAACTGAATTTGATGGCCTTTGTCACACAACTGGCTGATGCTGATGAGATTGTGCTTTAACCCTTTGACCAGCATTACATCCTTTATGACTGATTTTCCTTTGATGTTCACAGACCCGCTTCCTATCACAGTCCCTTTTCCATTATCTCCATAGGTGACTGTACCTTCTTCAGCTTGGAGATCAACAAATATCTTCTTGTTGCCTGACATATGCCTTGAGCACCCACTATCCAAATACCATTTGGATGCTCGAGGGTTAACCTGAAATGAGAACATCAAGCTTTAGGTACCCAAATTCTTTTGGGTCCTGATTGGTTAGTATCATCAACTTTACCTTTAATATCCATTTTTTATGTCTTGTTGGGCATGTCATTTTAATATGTCCTAACTTGTTGCAGTGACTGCAGCAGGATAACTTAGTTACTTTTTCTATGTATTTGAAATCAGCTTTGTATGCTACATCTTGTTCGGGTACAATTTTGGTGTGGATATGTTTTAGGGTATATTATGGTTTCTTCATTATCTGGGGGTGTATATCCTAATCCATTTTTCTTTTTACCCGATCTCCTAGCACCTTTTAATATTAAAGAGTTTTTACCATTGGTAAATTTTTCTAGGGTGCTTGCTAGTGTATTGTTTTCTTCATTTAATTCATTTACAGTTTTTCTTAAATCATCTGAGTTTTCCTGTTTTTCTAGGTCAGTGATTTTTCTGTTCTTGTCTTTTAAGTTTTCACATAATAGTTCATTTCTTCTCTTAAGCTCAACTATTTGTTTTTCTAGTTCTTCGTTTTCAGATTTTAAATCTGAGTTGGTATTTTCGAGACATGTGATATTTTTCTTGCTTAGCTTAAGTAGTTTACACACTTCTTTATACTTATCGTAGAGTTCATTAAATGCACTTTCCAAATTATCCGAATCTGAGTCATTACAGGAATCGAAAGAAGAATCAGATGTTACCTTATCCTCGGTATTCGCCATGAGAGCCAAGTTGGCTTCTTCACCTTCACTGCTCGAGCTTGACTCACTATCTGAGTCGCTGCTGTTGTCCCATGCAGCTGCCATGGCTTTCTTTTTGAATCTTCTGAACTTCTTGGAGCTGTCCTTCTTCTTGTGATCATTTTTCTTTAACATTGGACAGTCTGCCTTGATATGTCCAGGTTTCTTGCATTCATAGCAAAGTGGCTCATTCCTCTTCTGATCTTTTCCATCTGGTCTCTTGAGATCTTTGTTTTTCTTGAAGTACCTCCTACCAGACTGGAACTTCTTCTTCTTTGCCAAGATTCTCTGCAATCTTCTTGAGAGCATGGCTTCTTCATCATCACTATCTTTGCTATCTTCACTGTTATCTAAGGATTCTTCTGATGAGTCCCCATTAGCTTTAAGCGCATTTGACTGCTTCTTTCTACTGGAGGATTCTCCTAGTCTTTCCATGTTTATTTCATGGGCCATGAGAGACCCATGAGTTTTTCTACTGACATTCTCTTAAGATCATTAGCTTCTTCGATAGCTGTGACCTTTGCCGTCCATGAAGATGGCAGGGATCTGAGAATCTTCCTTACCATATCTGCATTTTCATATGACTTTCCTAGACTTGCTAGGCCATTAGTAATGTCAGTAAATCTACTAAACATTTGGGTAATAGACTCACCTGTTTGCATTTGAAATCTTTCATACTGAGTGACAAGAATGTCGATTCTTGTCTCCTTTACTTTGTCTGTACCTTCATATGTGATCTTTAACTTTTCCCACATTTCCATGGAGGATTTGCATGCTGAAACTCTGTTGAACTCTTTCTTGCTTAGAGCACAACATAGAATGCTCTTAGCTTTACAGTTCAAGGAGATTTTCTTTCTATCTTCATCTGTCCATTGTGCTTTCTCATTTGTGACGACCAGATCACCTTCTTCCACTATTGACCAGATTTGATAATCGTGGCCTTGTAGAAAGTATTCCATCCTGGTCTTCCAATACGTATAATCTTCACCATCGAACAAAGGAGGTCTGTTGACAGACTGACCTTCGAAGTGACTTTGGGCTGCCATTGATCTTTGCTCTTCAGATCGTTGGATCTTCTTCTTTGTCGAAGAGACGGGCTCTGATACCACTTGTTGCCCAGCTAGCTAGCCCAGAGGGGGGGGGTGAATGGGTTATTAAAACTTCGATCTTTGATTAAAACCTGTTTACTGAAAAAGATTGCACAACTTAATAACAAGGTCAGAGTTAGAGCAAACAAGACAACAATCACACAAAACACAACCACAAGACACAAGGATTTTATCCTGGTTCGGAACTCCTCTCCACAGGAGACCTACGTCCAGTCCCTGAGCAATACCTCAGGATTTTACTACCAAGGGTACAATCCCCCTTAAGGATCCTTACACCCAGCCTCAACTGGTCTTCCTTCAGCCTGAAGGGTACAACAACCACCCTGGATACCACCAGGTCTTCCTTCGTCCAGAAGGGTACAACAACCACCCTGGATACCACCAGGTCTTCCTTCGTCCAGAAGGGAACACAACTAATAAGAAAAGAGAGTGGAAACAGGCTTCAGACTCTAGCTTGACCAGCTACACACTGAAGCTCCTAAGCCCCCGAGAGAGAGAGAGATTTAACAAGGTTTTTCTCTCCAAGGACCACACAGGCTCTTACAAAGAGAAGATTCCTTTTGAGCACAGAGAGCTAAGAGCTTAGAACTAGGTTTGGAGTGGAGGCTTCGCTCTTCTTCAAAGGTTCTAAAGATTGTGAGAGATGGATTTCTTTCTTCTTCTAAATCAAGCGATGTTGCTCTGTATCTTCTTCTTTTCGTCTTGAGTCTTCTATTTAAACTGCTGATTCAAATTCGAACGTTGAAGTGTCCGTTGTCTCTTATCCTTGTGTACGTTAGACTGGTCACTGAGGAAGCTTCTGATCGTCAGTCTTTTATCCTGGTGTACACGCCAAAGAGATGTCATAGAACTTTGTATCTTGTGTCCAACGTTGTCCAGATGAGTCTTGTCAGATATCTGTAAGCATATCATCAATAAATAGAAGACAGCTAGGACTGCTGTCTATTGTTAGTTGAGAGGGAACAGATATTGCAGTATATAGCAAAGCTCCTTTCTGTCCCAGAAAGTACGTAGACAGAGTTGCATAGAAATGGAAGATATTGTCTGCATGCATGGGAGATACGATCGGAGAGCATTTAATGCATAGCAGTCAACGGACAAGATACGACTTTGACTTTTCAACGCTATTAAAAAGCATTATACTGATGCATCAAGAAATTCGATAAAAGAATCTTGCTGACTTCATAACTTATGAAATCGTTATGAATTATAGCAAGTCGTTATGAACTGTAAAGAAATCGTTGTGATAACTTATGAAGCCGTTACAGAAATCGTTGCAAGAAATCGTTATGACTATTAAAGAAATCGTTACGCGAAATCGTTATGACTTCGAGTTGTAAAGAAATCGTTATGACTATCAAGTTGTAAAGAAATCGTTACACGAAATCGTTATGACTATCAAGTTGTAAAGAAATCGTTATGACTATCAAGTTGTAAAGAAATCGTTATGACTATCAAGTTGTAAAGAAATCGTTATGACTATCAAGTTGTAAAGAAATCGTTACACGAAATCGTTATGACTATCAAGTTGTAAAGAAATCGTTATGACTATCAAGTTGTAAGAATCGTTATGACTATCAAGTTGTAAAGAATCGTTACACGAAATCGTTATGAATTCTAAGAAATCGTTATGACTATAGAGTCGTTGCGAGTTCTAAAGAAATCGTTACGAGGTCTAAAGAAATCGTTACGGCTAGAGAGTCGTTGCGAGTTCTAAAGAAATCGTTACGAGGTCTAAAGAAGTCGTTACGGCTAGAGAGTCGTTGCGAGTTCTAAAGAAATCGTTACGGCTAGAGAGTCGTTGCGAGTTCTAAAGAATCGTTACGGCTAGAGAGTCGTTTGCGAGTTCTAAAGAAATCGTTACGGTAGAGAGTCGTTGCGAGTTCTAAAGAAATCGTTACGGTAAAGAGTCGTTGCGAGTTCTAAAGAAATCGTTACGGTAAAGAGTCGTTGCGAGTTCTAAAGAAATCGTTACGGTAAAGAGTCGTTGCGAGTTTCTAAAGAAATCGTTACGGTAACGATTTGAGTGTTCCGGTCAAAGAGGAAGTCGTTCTGCTTATCAAAGAAGTCGTTGCAGGACTTGGATAGAAATGATGGGACTTACCAGTTGTCTTGATCTTTCATTTTCTTTTGCTTCCTGTTCTCAAGGCTCAAGAAATCCATTAGTGTTATTTTGTTAATCATCAAAATTAAATGGTAAATATACAAAGTAATTACATTTCTATTTTGGTGATTAACAAAACCATATTATTGTGATAATTATCAAACCCTTAATTAAAGGTCACTAACCTATTTTCTACAAGTCTTAAACACAGGAATTAATACCAATGGAAAATAAGCCAAAATAGGTAAGCATCTTTACATTGTATCTACAACATCATATTTGTCTAAGTACACATCGGTTTCTTTTATAGATCATAACGATTACAGTAGAACTGTAACGATTTCTTCATAACCGTTTCATAAGTACCTTAACGATTTCTTCAAAGATTGAAACTTCTTCTGATTTCAAAAGAAATCGTTCCTATAACGACTTGCTCTCGTAACGATTCCTTTAGTCATCGTAACGACTTGCTCTCGTAACGATTCCTTTAGTCATCGTAACGACTTGCTTTCATAATGATTCCTTTAGTCATCGTAACGACTTTCTCTGGTAACGATTCCTTTAGTCATCGTAACGACTTGCTCTCGTAACGATTCCTTTAGTCATCGTAACGACTTGCTTTCGTAACGATTCCTTTAGTCATCGTAACGACTTGCTCTCGTAACGATTCCTTTAGTCATCATAACGACTTGCTTTCATAATGATTCCTTTAGTCATCGTAACGACTTGCTCTCGTAACGATTCCTTTAGTCATCGTAACGACTTGCTCTCGTAACGATTCCTTTAGTCATCGTAACGACTTGCTTTCGTAACGATTCCTTTAGTCATCGTAACGACTTGCTCTCGTAACGATTCCTTTAGTCATCGCAACGACTTGCTCTCGTAATGATTCCTTTAGACATCATAACGACTTGCTCTCGTAACGATTCCTTTAGTCATCGTAACGACTTGTTTTCGTAATGATTCCTTTACTTGCTCTCATAACGATTCCTTTAGTCATCGTAACGACTTGCTTTCGTAACGATTCCTTTAGTGATCATAACGATTTTCTTATCACATCGATTTCCTTAGTTCTCATAACGATTTGCTTTGCACATCAACTTCTTAAGTAATCATAATGATTTCCTCAATGATCACACCGATTCTTTCATATCTCACAACGATTTGCTGTTTGGTTGCATAACGATTTCATTAGTCATAAATGCATCAATTTCATATCAATCAACTTGATATATGACTTATCCTTTCAATGGGTTGAATAGTCAAAGTCTTCACACATTTTCTTCTGTCAGCTATGCATTTAATGAAGACTGAACGTATCTCTGCATGCATATAGACGATATCATCCATTATCGTGTCTATTCCATATGCATCTTTTAGAACAGCAATATGGCATTACTATTTTGGTGAATATTCACACCAACATTGACTGACAACAAGAGACAGCCTAGCTGTCTACTGTTCTAGCATTTAATGTATGCAGGTCTCTGACAAACATTCGTCATACAACGTTGGACTTTGTAGAAGCCAAAGGACACTTCAGAAGATTCTATCTCTTTGCGTGAACGAATGGATAAAGGACTGATTGACTGGAAGCTTCCAAGTGCCACTCAGTCTAACGTCCACCAAAAGCTAGAGGCAACGAATACTTCAACGTCTATATTTCAAATTGAAGCTATATATTGACGAAAGGAGCTCCATAAGAAAGACACACAGATAGAGAATGATAGTCATATAAAAATACTCTCATCATCAAGTCTTCTGCGAGTTCTCAAAAAAGAGCCAAGCCTCATTCCATTATATTAGCTCTTCTTTGCTCTCTGCATTGTTTGTAGTTTTTCGAGAGAGCTTGTCTGGATCTGAGAGTGAGCTTAGTTTGTAGACCTTAAGCTCTCAGTCATCTGCTTCAGATCTTGGCTTGTCAAAGCTTGATCTAGGCACTTAATCTCCTGCTTCCTTGTTTCTGTGCTTGTACCCTTCGTGTGTGAAGGAAGACCTGGTGGTATCCATGGTGTGTTTGTGTGCCCTTCGGGTGTGAAGGAAGACCTGGAGGTATCCAGGGTGTTGTTCCTCTTCGGGCTAAGAAGAGAAGACCAGCTGAGCTGGGTGTTGTAGTGTCCATAGGGGGACTATACCCTAGTTAGTGAAATCCTGAGTTGTTGCTCAGGGACTGGACGTAGGACTCCTGTGGAGAGGAGGTCCGAACCAGGATACATCTGGTGTTGTGTGATTGTCTTCATGTGTTTGTTTCTTCTCTTTACTAACACTAACAATATTCAAAGTGTATTTCTTTGTGAACGTTTTTAGTGAACATGTATTAATTGATAAATTTTAAAGACCCATTCACCCCCCCTCTGGGCTACCTAACTGGGCAACAGCAGTATCTTTAGAAGGTGATGGTGAATGAAGACTTACCAGTCACCTAAATCAGCATATTCTTGACCCCCACGAGTCAGCATCCGGCCATAGAGTTCCATGAACATGAGCTAGCACCTGTGAAATCTCAGCGATATGCTCTATGCTTAACAGTTAAAGTCAATGGAACCTGTGTGTCTCAATGCTTAGTGGACATCGGAGCCTCCATCAATGTCGTGTCCTTAGACACGTTAAATTTGTGCGGAGTCACATTACAGTCAATTTGGCCCTCCTCCATCACTGTCACCGCCTACGACAACACCAGTAGACCTCCAAAAGGAGTGGTCACATTAAAGGTGGGGCTGGGTTTGTCCATCACAGAAATAGATTTCCATATTCTGGACATGGACTTGAGTTTCCGAATGATACTGGGCAGGCCATTTATTCAAGCACTTGGCACCGTCACCTCTACTATCCACCAATGCCTCAAGTTTCCATACAAGGGACGGGTCATTAAAGTCACGAGCAGACCAATGATCTTGGAAGTGGACGCTGTAACTGATAATTCTGTCCCTTCCATATGGCCAATCAACCAGCCGCTCATGTCTGTGCTAGACATGTACGACATACAACAAAGCCCGGTACATTCAACATCAAATACTATACAGAAACAAAGCAAGATAATGACTGACAAGGGTGGCAGATCATTCTGAAGATGGAATACCAACCGGGCAGAGGGTTGGGTGCTCACTTACAGGGCAGGACTAGGGTAGTGCAAGATAGGAAAACAAGACCCAGGGTAGGACTGGGGTATAAGCCAGAAAAAGAGGACTACGAACAGAGGGCAGCGTCAGCCAAACCTTGGGCCACCATGATGTCAGCCATGAAGACTGACAGGCAGCCACTTATATGGTCCCTCTACCATCACTTTAAGAAGGGGCCACTGCAGCCAAGGGATGAACAACACACTTCGGTCATCACATCTGAGTTTTCATATCAAGATGTGCATGCTCGACAATTTGCATGCCATATTGCACCCTGGCCACATATAAAGCTCTGAAAAGTCTCAGGCCTCAGAAACAAAGAAAAATGGGCGATCCTGAATGTGAATGGTACCATTGGTTTGACATGAACGACATTGCTATTTCCTTAAGTCAACTCTTCATGCCAACGGACACCGAGTGGCTGCCACTGATTCATGACCTGCTGGAGAAGCCCATAGCAATCACCAACAAAAGGCAGCTGATGGATGACTGGACGGATGGGGGGAGCCAGACATTCCCTATGAAGAAGGCTTCACAGTAGACAGGCTCTGGGCGGGCCTCTTCTCCTTGGGCATCGTGCCTACTCTGCTTCAGGCCACCACGTGGCCTCTCTTTCTCTCTCTAAGCATTCCTCGGCACGGATGCCCCACTTCACGATCTCCCTCCACTTCTTTGAGTGGACACTCATTCTCCAGTTCCCCCTTCCCGAAGATCTCCCCCCAATGAGCACACGCTCATCTCCCAACTCTTTAAGCTTGCAATCTGACCTCGATCCCTTTTCATGATCAATAAAAATCATAAAAATTGAATAACATTGAAAAAAAAATGCCAATTTCCAAATGGTGGATTCAATCGTCTCCATCGAGGAGACTTCCTACCTCTCTTCCGAGTGCGCCCCAATCTATGGGCCAGTTCTCCCCAATCCAATGACCGATCTCCTCTTTCCCTCCACACAGGGGCTCCCATCTCCATCCATGCAGGGATTTTCGTTTACTACTTTCACTCCTCCTCTACCTTCCCCCACGCAGGGATTTTCTTTTACTTCTTTTCCTCTTCCTTCACCCCCTTTTGTAGATTCTAGTAGTTGTAGCACGAGTATAGGATAGGATAGTGTTAGTCTGAGGGTAGTACTGAAGAAGAAGTCCAAGGGTAAGAGGGTTTGTCACGCCCCAAAAATTAATATTCATAATTGCGGCTCAAATTTCAAAATCCGAATAATATGAAATCATCATAAATCTTGACCAAACACCTCAAGACACATCGGGGCATGACATACAATTCAAATGAGCACATGGAATAGAAAGCCAAGGGGACGAGCCTTAACTACACAATTAGGGCCCAAAAATTTCTCCTATTACTCAAATGACAACCATTCCTTAATAGGAAAGGCTCATTCTCACGCAATTATAAAAGCTCCTCCATCACATGCTTCACACTTAGACAAATCAGTAATTTATTTATTTCAATAATTGAATGGTTTGTACAGTCACTAATTCCAAAAGAAAAACACTCCTCTCAGAACCAGCCCAAAAGGGTTACAAGAATATCATGATTCGCTCATGCATTAGAAATAAAAATTTAATTCCTCCAGGTGCTCCAAACTCAACACACAAGGGGTCAGCTGCATGCTAATCATGTTCCAATTTACTTGAAATGTTAATAATTTTATGAGCAAACTAGCACAGTAGGATTTATATCTCATTATGCGGGCAAGTATAAGTATTTAACATTTTTGCAAGCGGAGTTTCAGGAAATCAAGGTAAGCAGGAAGCATAATCATAACAGGTAGATTTGCATATTGCAAGAATTCAAGGAGGATCATGCTTTTTAACATATCCAGAGCACGATACACAAGTCAAGCTATGATCCAAATCAAACATGTAACAGATGAACAGATATTGGCCATTTCAAATGAATCAAACTTATCAAGTCAAATGAACGAATCAAACATATCATATCAAATAGCACATCGTGCTTCATTCATATCATATAACAAAAGGCACTTTCCAATCTTGCATACATATGGATGCCAATGCCAAGCATTGCTCAAATTTGGTTGATCTGTACTAGTACGTCGGGGTGCTCCTCCCCAGACCAGATCAGGCCCCTATTGCACAGGCATTTGATTAGGGATATCATCCCAACAGTAGTGCCGAATTCAAACCATTATGGCCATTCAGAGTCAAGAAGGACATAAGTGTAAGATATCAAAGAGGCCAATAACATAAGCTCAGATCAAGGAACTTCAAGAGTACAAATTGCCAAGAAGTCAAACAGGCATGTTGGATTAAACAATGCCTTAAGCTCAAAGAGTTTCCCTCAAGACAAGCATACTCAAATGTGGAATTTCAGTTAAATCACAGAGGAGATAGAAATCAAGAATTTAGGAATCATTAGAATAATCTTCACATTCTTACAACTTTTAACATGTACAAGATTCTAAGGTTGCTATCATGTTGGTTGCTCTTCTATAGGACAGATCATAGTGGTCGGAAGGGCCAATCAAATTGACAGTCGAAATGTACATGAAGGAACAGTCGAGGTGGCCAGAAGGGCCAATCAGAGTTGCCCAATCATAATTTCCTCAAGGCCAGTCAAAGTTTGTTAAAGAGAACAGTCGAAGTGGCTAGTAGGGCCACTCAAAGCTTAATCAAGAAGAACAGTCGATGTTGTCAAGAGACTTAGACAAGGATTCCAACAAGGAGGTTGATGGAACCAGCATACGATCAATCTTAAAGTGTGCATTTCCAGTCTAATGGTTCCAGAAATGCATGGTGACATGGACAAATCAGATGTGTTCCTATCTGGGAAGGTCAAGGAAAAACTGGCCATGTTTCCTAGGAACAAGGGTCAGGTTCCTTAGGATCAGGCTGAAACAAGGAGAGTCTTGCAAAGGTGAAAGGGCCAGGAAAATTCTAACATTCTACTGATCAGACATTTAGGCAAATCAGAGGTGTTCCACAAGGTTCTTAACTTAAACATATCCAAGGATGCTGTGAACAAGAACAATCAGTTTAGTTTGTGCCCGAGAAAACCTACGTTAATGGGTTGCTCCTTCAAATTCCACTCCTATAATTTTGGTGCAAGGCTTAAAGGAAGAAGAACTCCTCGAGGTCCAGCTGCAATAGGTCTAGGCAGTGGTATAAGGATGAAGAACTTCCAAGTCCTCCAAGCTGTAGGATCATTCCTCCAGCTCCAGAGTTCTCCCTTGTGTCAGACTTCCAAGATTTTCCATTAGTTGCTTTTAAGGCAGGGTAGAAGGGGCTCTCAAGCTCCAAGATTTCCCTTCAGGAAGGACACAAAGTTCGGCCAAGAAGGGTCGTGTGGCTTATTTAAGGGGTCTTTGGTCTCATTTAGGACCCTTTCTTTATTCCTACAGAAGGGACAAAAGGAGATAGAGAGTCCAATTTGGCCATACATAGGCCATGCCCAAACCATACCTGCCATACCTAATGTTGACTTGGTCTACAAGAAGGACAGTCAGTCAAAATCTATCATACTTTAGGCCATACCCTTGTCATACTTATCCTTGACTTGATCTGGAAAAGGACAGACCCACCATGCTTAGGCCATGCCTTTTATCAACTCCTAAGGTGATGTGCCTAAGGGTCAGTTCTAAGCACAAACTATTCAAATATTTCCCATATTTAGTCTCTAGGTAGTCCTGTTACGATGGGAGGACAAGGCCTCCATCATTTTGTGTTCAAGAGCTATATCGATTGCTATATAACAAGGTAATTGATGGAATACCCAGACAACTGATTGTCTTGAAGAAAACATTGATTACATAGAAATAATCGATGCTGAAAGAAACATCGGTTACATAGAAATAATCGATGATGAAAGAAACATCGATTACTTACATTTCTATCGATGCTGAAAGAAACATCGATTACTTACTTAAACATTGATTATAGACCAACATCGATTGTCCTTAAACATCGATTATGGACCAACATTGATTACTTACTTAAACATTGATTACAGACCAACATCGATTATCCTTAAACATCGATTATGGACCAACATCGATTACTACTTAAACATCAATTACAGATCAACAACGATTGTCCTTAAACATCGATTATGGACCAACATCGATTACTTACTTTACTTACTTAAACATCGATTATGGACCAACATCTATTGTCCTTAAACATCGATTATGGGCCAACATCGATTACTAAAGGAAACATCGATTGTTCCACTTGAACATTGATTACTAAAGAAAGAACATGGATTGTTCACTTGGAACATCTTTTATTCTACTGATTGTGTTTTGTTCTATTTTATACGAAGTTCCATTTCGTCATCCACTTCGTCATAAACAAGTTCCTATTTCAACTGACATCGTCATACTTTGACTAGCTGGAGGATTGGAGAGTTGCAACTAGCTGACGGGGTATCAGTATAACGACCCTCTTTATACGGTACGATTATACCAATCCACGTCAGTACAAAGGGCGCCGTCACAGTGGGACATTTACCCAATGCTAAACAATAGGTTGAAACGTACATGAATAACAAGAAAAGTACAGCGAAAATAAAATGTAACTCTTATTCCATCATCTTTCACATATTCCACAATCTATATAGCAATATAAAGAAATAACAAAAGTCCACATTATTACAATTCCAAATGAAATACATTGTTCATGACATTTTTTACATACTATGAAATAAAGTAACTAAGCAACGATTTCCAAAAAAGTAGTTACTACTCACGCTCGGAGTCGCTCCTCACCAAGTCCTCCTTAAGTACGGAGACTCCTGTCTCACCTGTATGTCAAAGCAAGTATGAGTCTTCTAAAAAGACCCAGCAAGCAATCCGAAGATAGCATCCTTACACATATCACATACACATGCTAGTCTTTTAAACAATAAGGGAAATACATGGTACATGCTTCATATCAATTTAACAATTATACATGAAGACCTATAGTATGCTTTCTAGACATAATATGTAACATGATTCATATTGTTAAATTCAATTCACATCCTTCATATCTTTAAACAAATAGATCACAAGAACTAGTACAAGGTAACTAACAATCCTAGCATGATATCTAATCATTTTCACATGATGTTATAACACATTTCCACATGTTTAGCTTGCTGTTTTAACATAATTAATTCCCATTCACATGGTTCCACATCTTTTCACATGCTAACACATTCACATTACACTATCACATGCTCATATTTCACATTTGCACAATTCACATATTCACACTTTTTACACTTAATTGCCGTGACACATAGTCCTAACCACCATAAGAAGGACACACATATAGATAACACATATCCGTCACCTAGGCAACACAGTGACGAATCTTGGTTAACTGTGCAGAACCGGGAGAAGCCCTCTCCACCCTAACCAGTGGTACTTGTCCACCTCCAGGATTTCATCCTAATGCCCATAAGATATCACAACACATTGATCGTTCTCATAGGGACTTTACTATAGTACGGCTCCACAGCCTTCTATGGTAGCAGTGTCAATCTCGGCACAATTTACACATTATCATTTAATCGCATTTTCACAGTGATAAACAAAACATAACAGAGCCCTAACATGCTGCTAAACACTGAAATTCACATGATTCAAGTTAAACATGTTTATCATGGTCAATTACCCTTGTTCAAAGCAAACAGTACTTATTGACATCACAACAGTACCAAACTTTTATCACAGACTCTGTACAGGTAACATATCACATGTTTAATTTTTTAGATTTTTTGCAGCTGTTAAATTAATTTTAACAAATTAAATAGATTTCATGCAGATTTAGCAAGAAATTCCCTTTAACATAGCATACAGTAAAACAGTCGGTGTTAATAGCTCTAAAACCTGAAAATAGTCACACTAAGGACATGATGATTTTCTGTAATCCTAACGTGCAACAGAACTATTTACTCAGAATTAACTCAATCAAAACATGCTAATTTCCTCACTACAGAAATTATATTAAATAAAACCATGTTCAGTAATTCGACAGAAATTCATGATGTGACCTAAAAACCATATCTAACAAACCTTAAACTTTACAGCATGTACAAACAACCAGAAGATCAAAAATCATCACACAGAGATCAAAACAATTGTTCTAAAAAACTTGAAGAACTTCGAGGCAAGGGGCTTGCCGCCAACAGGGGTTAACAACACACTATGTTGCCGCCAACTCAGGATCTTGATGGCAGCAAGCTTCCTGTCAAGTTCTTGTCTGCAGAAGTGCAGACAGAACACACATAACAAGAAGAATTGGGGGTTCCAAGACACGAGATAAAATCCTGAGACCTAAAAGACATGTCTAGGGATGAGATCCCTCGATTACTTGCCTGGAATAAAATCTCTATTGGGTCAATTTAGCCGAAGAAGCTCTCCTCGGCCAAGCCAAGAAGGTGAGGTTTCTCCTCCCAGATCCGATCTTTCTGTCGATGTAGATCGATCACCAGTGTCGGGGAAGCTTTAGCAATGCAGGGTGTACCTCCCAGTCAATGTAGATCATCGGAAGAGGCACAGAATCGCCAGATCAAACTCGCCAAAGATCAGGTTTTCTCACAGCAAAACCCTAGGTTTTTCTCATAAGCCAAAAGACCTATTTTGAGCGAAAGCTAGGTGTTTTATATGGCTAATGGGTTTGGGTATGCGTAGATTAGGTTTCCTACCGTTGGAGGTGGGTTTCCTAATCAAGAACATAAGAAATGCAGCTGTTTCCAGATTGGGAATCGCATCAGAAACGGAGAAGTAGACGGCCACTTAGCTGCCGTTAATAGGAAATCAGCATCCATCAATCTGGACGTCAACATGAAGTCAACGACACACTGGTTGCCGTCAACCTGCCCTTAAGGTCAATTGATGTTGACGTTAACAGGGATTTCGGGCAGAAACACAGAAATGTCTATAAATATGTACAATATTATTTAAATGTAATATGCATAATTAATAAATATAATATGCATAGAAATAAACACATATGCACATAAGTAATTAAATAAACATGCTATTTACAACAATTATCATATGCATATAATTAAACATAATATGAATAAAATTCGAGTAAAATGAACAAAGTTCGAGGGCCTTACAATCAGTGTTCCCATTTCATGAATTTTTCATGCATCCCAATATTTCCTTTATTGACTTCTTTACTTTAATTATCCTGATTGAGACCTTACTTAATTTTGTCCACTAATTTATCCCCATTTATTTAGGATTTAAAAATTAGGGTCGTTACACTCTCCCCCACTTAAAAGAATTTGGTCCCCAAATTCATACGATCTAATATGTTGTGATCACTTAAATGATCCTCAAATCTCACCCACTTAAGATTTAGACCAGTAACATCTCCTTTTCCATGGTAAGATACTTCTTGGAGGGCATACATACCTGTACATATCCTTCATCAAAATACTACTCAATTTCATAGAAGATAATGGTCTTAACAAGGTTTCTTGAAAGTATCAACATTTACATGTTTTCTCTTAATGAGATTACAACTCCCAAAAATCAAAATGATTCTAACTACTCAGGACCATTTGATTCTTCTTTGAGGCTTACTTTTTTCCCCTACATTAACGGGCAATCATAGATCCTGTGATCCATGCTTCCACACCGTAGGCAAGCTCCACTCTTCCTCCAACATTCTGAAATCTTGTGTCCCATTCGTCCACAGTGGCAGCACATCCCTTCAGGTTCACGAGCTAATTATTTACCCTTCTTTGTCTTGGGCTTCTTCTTTTGGAGTCTGTTACTATTGTTGGTCGGCTTCTTTCTAGCTATGGGTTTGAAGTCCTTCTTAGTAGATCCCAAAGCATTCTCCAACAATTTGGAAGCTCGTCGTAATGCTTCTTTATAAGGAAATGGTCGGGTCTAGCACAAGGCTCCACCCACTCACTAGGTGTAACCAAAGGGGCAGGCACAAGGACTTAGGGTCCCTATGACAAAAATTTCCATAATTCAGGCTATAAGTTCGCCTGAGGGCTCCTGATTGTCCAGACTAAATTCCCATTTAGGATCAAAGGCCAAGCTCTGTGTTATTTCTAACCAGCAAGGTTCAGGGTTCAACCCTTGATGCTACTCCTATCCAATCCTAAGGTCCAAGACTAACAATCTAATATCACTTCTTGTCTTACCTAGGATCCAGCAGGAGTTCTAATAATGCTCCTCAATCCATTCCGAGATCATGGCGGAAATTCTAATGTCACCCTTATCCAGTCCTAGAATCCAAAAGTTAAAATTTAAAAACTCTTATATATCTAGCAAGGAATCATGACCAATAAGGCAGATGCTCCAATATTACTCTCAATCTAACCAGGAATGCGATGGTATCACCTTAATCCACCTAGAGATGCTCTGATAATTCTATCTTGTCTATCTTAGGATCCAGTGGAATCTCTAATATTACCTCTAATGCACTCAGGAATGTTCTGATATTACCCCTTCTAATGCACCCAGGCTACTGGGATGCTTTGATACCACCTTTTGTCACTCCCCCAAAATTAATATCCATAATTGCAGCTCAAATTTTAAAATCTAAATAATATGAAATCATCATAAATCTTGACTAAACACCTCAAGACACACCAGGGCGCGACATACAATTCAAATGAGCACATGAAATAGAAAGCCAAGGGGACGAGCCTTAAGTACACAATTAGGGCCCAAAAATTTCTCCTATTACTCAAATGGCAACAACTCCTTAACAGGAAAGGCTCATTCTTACACAATTATAAAAGCTCCTCCATCACATGCTTCACACTTAGACAAATCAATAATTTATTTCTTTCAATAAATGAATGGTTTGTACAGTCACTAATTCCAAAAGAAAAACACTCCTCTCAGAACTAGCCCAAAAGGGTTACAAGAATATCATGATTCGCTCATACATTAGAAATCAGAAATTTAATTCCTCCAGGCGCTTCAAGCTCATCATACAAGGGGTCGGCTGCATGCTGCTCATGTTTCAATTTACTTGAAATGTTAATAGATTTATGAGCAAACTAGCCCAGTAGGATTTATATCTCATGGTGCGGACAAGTATAAGTATTTAACATTTTTGCAAGCGGAGTTTCAGGAAATCAAGGTAAGCAGGAAGCATGATCATAATAGGCAGAGTTGCATATTGCAAGAATTCAAGGAGGATCATGCTTTTTAACATATCTAGAAAATGATACACAAGTCAAGCTATGATCCAAATCAAACATGTAACAGATGAACAGATATTGGCCATTTCAAACGAATCAAACTTGTCAAGTCAAACGAACGAATCAAACATATCATATCAAATAGCACATCGTGCTTCATTCATATCATATAACAAAAGGCACTTTCCAATCTTGCATACATATGGATGCCAATGCCAAGCATTGCTCAAATTTGGTTGATCTGTACTAGTACGTCGGGGTGCTCCTCCCCAAGACTAGATCAGTCCCCTATTGCACAAGCATTTGATTAGGGATATCATCCCAACAGCAGTGCCGAATTCAAATCATTATGGCCATTCAGAGTCAAGAAGGACAGAAGTGTAAGATATCAAAGAGGACAATAACATAAGCTCAGATCATGGAATTTCAAGAGTATAGATTGCCAAGAAGTCAAACAGGCATGTTGGATCAAACAATGTCGTAAGCTCAAAGGGTTTCCTTCAAGACGAGTAGACTCTAAGGTGGAATTTTAGTTGAATCACAAAGGAGACAGAAATAAAAAATTTAGGAATAATTAGAATAATCTTCACATTCTTACCACTTTTAACATGTACAAGATTAAGGTTGCTATCATGTTGGTTGCTCTTCTATAGGATAGATCATAGTGGCCGGAAGGGCCAATCAAATTGACAGTAGAAATGTACATGAAGGAATAGTCGAGGTGACTAGAAGGGACAATCGGAGTTGCCAAAAAGGTTTCGTCATAATTGCCTCAAGGCCAGTCAAAGTTTGTCAAAGAGAACAGTCGAAGTAGCCAGAAGGGCCACTCGAAGCTTAATCAAGAAGAACAGTCGATGTCTTCAAGAGACTTAGAGAAGGATTCCAACGAGGAGGTTGATGGAACCAACATATGATCAATCTTGAAGTGTGCATTTCCAGTCTAATGGTTCCAGAAATGCATGGTGACATGGACAAATCAGATGTGTTTCTATCTGGGAAGGTCAAGGAAAAATTGGCCATGTTTCCTAGGAACAAGGGTCAGGTTCCTCAGGATCATGCTGAAATAAGGAGAGTCTTGCAAAGGTGAAAGGGTCAAGAAAATCCTAACATTCTACTGATCAGACCTTTAGGCAAATCAGAGGTGTAACGACCCCGAGAACCCGACCCTCGGCCCACGTCGAGGACCCGATTTTCGCGGTCGCCGCCCACGGATCCGGAGACCCGGAAGGGCTATAAAATGAGTCCAACAGAATATGTAAAGGATGTAAATGTCAACTGCTAACTAGGAGTACACACGAGGAAGCAGAAAAGAGAGCGAGACCACTGCGTATCACTCTAGGTACAGTCCCAACACACAATTAGTACAAGTAAAGGCAGGGCGATAACAAGTCCCTTATGGACATTCCCCGAGGGTGACATACACTGAGAGGGAGAACCACTGCTAGCTACGGGGCCCACGACTGCCGCCCCGTCTCCTCCGCCTGACGCGTGCCCTGCCGCTGCTGAGAATTCTCACCTGGGAAAAGGAGGGATGAGCTTCACAATAGAAGCTCAGTAGGGACCACCAATATCCTACTGGCTCTAACAGGCAGAAGAATATATATAAACAATTTAAATAACAGTAGTTATATCTTCTACCTACAAGAAGTGTGGAATCAAAGCTACTACTAGCAACGGTACGGAAGTACCACACGATCAGAAACTCTGTACGACTACTTGTCGTGGCCACCACACGGCTAGCAAACACAGACAGAGGGAACTCTGTCTAGACAAGAAACACTAGCTACGGAAAGCACTACCACTAGTTAACCGGTCAGATGCGCCCACTGACGTCTTATCCTCGACGTAGGTCCAATCCTCCACGTCTCATCAGAGTGAGGCAGGACACAAAGTAACACAACAGTAACTGTCGTAGTCTGGCTGGACTACGGTCCCACGCCTGGCCTCTCTAGGTGGTTCCGGGGCCGCAAAGAGTGAGGTAGCAAGAAAAGGACTAGCTGGACTGTGCCGGGAAAAACTCCTCAAAACGACGTCGGCGTCCCAGACCAACTACGAGAGCTCTGCAAATGACTCAATGCCACTGTCCTAACGACCGTTTTTCCCTCCGCTCCAAAGTCCGTGACTCGAGCACGCCCGCCGCCTGGAGTACTCCCTCAACAGGAGCGCGGGGACGGGGGTCCCAGGCAACGGTAACAACCTCTCTCACGAGACAAGCCCTCAGGTGCCGAGCACCGGGCGAATGACTAGTGTAGGACCGTACTAGGGAACTAGCACAGGTGCCAAGGGTACAGTAAAAGCAGAAACGACAAAGACTCTACAAAAACATGGAACTTCGCAAGACCTACTTGTCTCTCTGCTGTAGTCACGACGCATCGAGCCGTCGCAACCTTGTCACGACGCCCAGACCAGTCATGACTGGGTCGCGACGCTGAGCGTCGCAATGATGCCGCGACTGGCAAGGCTGTCGCGACATCATCACGACCTCTATAGCGGTTGCGTCTTCAGCCGAGGGGGGTTCCGGTGCAGTCCTCCCAGAGACCATCCCAAAAATACGATATAAACATTCCACAGGGGGAGGGGAGCATGCTCATCATGTAGGAAAGCCATTTTTCACATCCTAGTAAAAGTCTATTTACTGAAAATGACAAATATTTAGCACGAGAATTAACACAAAAGCTTATTTATACACAACTCTCTCTCTTAGCGGAATATTTTTACATGATACTCCTCACGATAGTCTAAATGAGGAGCAGATAGAAATATACTATAACATTATTACATTCCAACCAACTATAAGAGGAATAAAAAGGAAAAGTAACTATTTGCAGGACGACGGGTAGTCCACTCAGCACACATATCCCCCTTAGACTTCATTCCCAACTTGATCACCTGAAAAAGGTAGGAAGAATGAGCTAACTAGCCCAGTAGAATTCAATTCCTTTAAACAAGAAGGACTCAAGTATACAATCACAGGACAAGAATCTGAATATTGAGTATTAAATAGAGGGACGAATGGGTCCACTGATTAACACATGTAAAATAATGGAAATGTAGAAGCATAATCACGCATTCAAGATAACACATAAGTTCTGGTTCAGATACCCATTTACACACACATGTATGATATGATGACCAATCAAGCATGAAATGATGTATGCCAACATCCATTTGTCCTTATCGTTCCCGCACGGCCACTAACGAATTCGGGTGCTCTTCCCAGGACTGAACCAGCCCTATTTGCATAGACATAATTTCTCATTGAGTCTAAAGACCCACAACTTTGTCATCATAACACACTCACTCTTGTAATGGTTTAGTTGGGGTACACAAGTATTCAAGATTGTACATGAAACAAAGATTTAAAGATTAATACCAATGATTCCAAAAGGTGGTAGCCATGAAGGAACAAGCAAATTTGGGATATTTAAGAATAATCCATGGCTAAAAAAAAAATGATCCCTCACATTGGTACTTGTTGTACTGAAGACAAGTTGACACTACTGGATAGACAAGTTACTGCTATGTCAACACAAGTCACTGTGGTGTCAACACAGTTCACTGTGGTGTTGACACAGCCCAGGAGTAGTGTCGACACAGTCCAGGGGTGGTGTCGTGTAGCAACCTGGATTTTGATAATAATTAAAAATCGAATTATTTAAAAAAAAATCAATAAAAGAAAATTAAATAATGGAAGATTCACACAAAAAGGAATTAAACGAAACCCATTAAATGAAAACAAGTAATGGGCTTTATTAAATGGACCCATTAGAAATTTGTGGGTCAAAATAAGAAATTATAAAAGGGGAATAATAGGAAAATACCCTAAATTCGTAACTAGAATATTACTTAAATAGAAAAGAGTTATTTAATGCATTAAATAGCTAGTTTGAGTTATAATAGGATTCCTAAACCTACCCCATATGGGTTAGCACGAATTTGGATCTCTTCCTAGTCTAAATAGAGATTGGAAAGTAAGGAAGGAAGGAGGAAGTAAGGAAATTTCGGAATTAAAGAGGAATTAGAGTCCTATTAGGAAATAGAAAGAGGAGAAGCTTAAATACTCTCCTAAAACCCTCATGGCCGACCCAAGCTCGTGCCAAAGGATTCCTGGACCAGAAGGAGAGGCCAAGGAGGAGGAGATTTCGTGGGGAGAAGAACCTTTCAAGCTCTCAACCCCGTTCTTCAAGTTCTAGCCCTAGAAGAGGAAATCGAGTCAAGGTAGGCATTCTCACAAGCACAAATCCTAAAATTTCGTCTGTAGATTGTTCCATACATCAGGAACAAAACCCTCAATTTTCATAATTTTTCATCAGGCCAATATTTTCTTCCTGAATTTAGAAGTTCTGCAACTCTCTTGACCCCGAGCCCTCTTCTTAACTCTTGATCTCTATGTAGACTTGATCCCATACTACGAAAGTTTTACTGTAGATACTTCATGTTGTTAGGGATCATTTGCCCCTAAAAAGCCTAAATTTCATTGAGCATGTTGCTCGAATTAAATCAGTCTTGCTCTCTATGTCATGTTCTATGTTACTCGTCCTTGTTCGTTTTCAAACCATGTTCAAACCATGCTCTCTCTCAGATTCCGATTTATTGGAAGTACCCTTACATGTCTAGTTTAATTTGCAACTAATTTTATGATTTTTCATCGTGTATATAATTAGTTATGGATTTATGAACAGCCCTCTATCAAAAATTGAAATCCCTGGTCCGCAATCCAATGTCTGGTCTGACTCCTGTCAGAGTCAGGCGTAGACAACCAGAAGGCGACACCTCGGTATGTCGTTTTCTGGGGCCTGATTGTGACAGCCTCCCTGTCGCGACCAAGAAGGCGACAGGTGAGCCGTCGCGTTCTCAGTACCCGATTTGCAAGCCCTATCGCGACCCGTACAAGACCCTGTCGCGTTCACCAGGCCGTCGCGACAGTACCTATGTCGCGATCTGCCCACCCTGTCGCAATCATCATTGGGCTATGTCGCCTTCACAGAGATTTTGGTGAAAAACCCATGAAAAATATTTTTGTCACTTTCTAAATAATCCTTACGCCTTCTTACCGTTATACCCCCAGTAAAAAAAACTACTTAAAAAGGATGCTATATTGAATGATTTAAAATACATGTTCACGACTTATTTCTATCTATGATTTCTCTTGCACTTGCACACACTTGAACCATCCATTTATGGCTGAAATCTTACAGAAAATATCTCATAATGTATCTGGTAATTTATTGCAATAAAGTATATTAATTGCCCTATTTTAAAGGACTTGTATTCGTTTCTTGCGTTGTTTATATACCGATATCGACGCTCCACTGTTCTAGAATTCCTCTAGAACGTCGAGCACATGTTTTATATACACACTTTACTTGGCTTGTGGTGAACTCTCCGTCGGATATTCCTTTCGCCGGACTAGTGAACTCTTGCACAAGGCCTCCGTAAGCCTCCTCTGATCATGGATTCCCACATGGTCGACGAGCCGATTGTACCCTAACACCCATTACACCTTTAGGGATCTATATGATCCAAACGGCTATTAGAGATTCACTCTCATCTTAAATCACGCCGGATCTCTGGACCTGTGCATAACAAGGCCAGTGGTAGGGTCGTGAGTTCCACCTGACTGCCAACACCAAGTGCGTGTGATGTGCAACTGTTACTATCGCCTGATTACTCGACGTATTACGTGCAGTGTCCACTAGCTCTCATGTATACTCTACTCGCTCACCTATTCACGTTCACTCTACTAGCTCGTCTATTCATCTAGTGCTCTTATCTATTTCTTGGTACTCTATACTGGCCATTGACTGATTGTCTAAAGATAAACAATATAACCAATGCTTGGCAATATATAAAGGGCCCGATCTGGTCCTGGGATGTGCGCCCGAAAGTGCTAGTGCCCATGGGAGTTAAATGATCAGAGTGTTTGGCATTACACTCAAGTGCTATCTATCTCGACTATCTATATGACAATCAAAACACAAACGTGCTATACTTTCTCATTGTCTAGAATGACAAACAAGTGCTATACTCGTCGTGCTATCATTATACTTGTGCTAGTTGTGCTATGGCCCTCCTACTATTCGTGCTCGACACTTGTGCTATTTTTGGAAACTATACTCGATCGCTTGCTATTGTGCCATCCTGTTACCTGTTGTGCTATCTCTTTCTATATTTCGACTCTCTTGTACCTGCTATCTTTAGATACTCTGCCATTAAATGCGTTAATTATTTAAAGCCTGCTTGAGCCTGAGATTTAAGTCCTACTGGGCGTTATCGCTCACCCTATGTTATTTGATGTTGTATTCTCAGGTGAGACCGAGGATGACACCTACACTCACGAGGAAGAGAATGACCAAGAGTGAAGCCAGGAGTGCCCTCGAGTCGTTATGTTATCTTAGAGTTGTAGTTAGTCATTTTCCTTTTATTGCAATGTAATTGGGCCCTATAGAATGACTCTGATATTAGTGGTTGTAACTAGACATTTGAAAAGTTATCAATGAGAAAGATTTGTTTTAGTAATATTCAATGTGCAATGGTTTGATGTCTAGTACTCGCTCTATACCCGTTTCTTGCAACTGCCTTCGCGCTCCGATATTCCGCGTTGGGGCGTGACATGTCGACACTATTGCTGTTTTCCAGCAAGTAGTCAGAACAATCCAGGAGTGGTGCCGACACAGTCCAGGGGTAGTGTCGACACTAGTGCTGTTTCCCAGCAAATAGTCTGAGCAGTTCAGGAGTAGTGTCGACACAGTCCAGGGGTAGTGTTCGACACTAGTGCTGTTTCCCAGTAAATAGTCTGAGCAGTTTAGGAGTAGTGTCGACACAGTCCAGGGGTAATGTTGACACTAGTGCTGTTTCCCAGAAACAGTCAGAAAGAAAGAAGAAGAGGAAGAAGAAGAGATTCCTCTACATGGGTGGTATGAAAAACTTATGAAAGGAGGATTTAAGTATAAACAACCCTTCTACAAGATTTTTCCTTGCATCTAACAAGAATTTCTTCACAAGTATATTTTGGCTAAGACATGAGCATTAGATAAAGTATAGACACAATGGACAGAAAGACATATCTATTAATCATTTTAGAACACAAATCAAGGTGTGGATATAGTATACACTCATACTTGGGGATTCTAACAAAGAAGGAAAGAGAATAAAGAAAATCCTACAATATGGACACTCAATTCCAAGAGTACTTAAGGATTCAAATTTGAAATTGGCAAATATACACCTTTAGACAAGGAGCAAACTCACTGCACTAAAGATGTTTGTGACTTCAAAATAAGACTCCAGAACTAAGTGTGGAATAAGAAGAAAATAGAAGATGGATCCTACATGATAAACACCCAATTTCAGAAGCATTTAAGGAGTCAAATCCAAAGTCTAAGAGGATAAACACTTAAACAGGAAGGAGCACACTATTCTAAAGATCTTTATGGCTCTAAAACAAGATTCTATAGCATGTATGAAAGACAAGAGTGAGAAAGGAGGGAATGAATCCTACATGACTTGAAGGAGATGGAGTCTTTCTTCAGAGAACCCCCAACTATAAGATAGAGACGTAGTCCCAGGTGCTCACAGCAACCACCCACCGTTGCTCCTTGAAGCACCCACACGCACACAGTGGAGATAGCAGCTCCTACAGCAGCAGCAATGGCTTTCTCACAGCACTGATAGCCGCACAACACAACAGCAAAAGAAGAAGTAGCTTCAGCAGTAACACACACACACAAGCAGGGGTGGAAAGGTGGGTACGATGGTTGTGGGAGGGTTTTTATAAACCCAGCAGGTTCCTCATGCAAAGGACACATCAGCCTTTGAGGTGTCATGGTAAAAACCATTTGGTTTTTACCACAACACGTAGCCCATGCAAGTATTCCCATGCTTACACATTAGTAACAAACGTGTTAATTTCTTACTTAGGTGTGCTGGCCTCTCTAATGCCTCACACGTGGCATAGCAAATAATCCCAAAAAATCCATCTCGTAATTGTCCCCTAACTCAGCTGATTCAATAATTCACATGTAAACAGGTTCAAATGGTGTCCATTTGTCTTGAAATTTTAACCATAAGTTAATGTAATGGTTTTAAAAATTATGGTGATTTTATTTAATTTTTATAATTTATTTTACACTGGGTGAAAAATCACCCGAAAAATAGTTGGTCGGCTTATCCTTGAAGTCCGTACGCCCTCAACATTGACACATGAAAAATTTAGACATTTATATTTCCGAGATCTCCACATTTTTCTGGAAATTATGGTATTCTCGGATTTTTATTTCGTTGTCATTTTTCGGTGGCGCCCTGTGGAAGCGCGCACCTCTGTGTACGACATTGGGGTAACGTATGTTACCATTAATTAAACTCACATTCTAATTATTTCAATTTAATGACCATACTAATGTATAATAACCACACTACTTATATTTTCTTAACAAGTAAAATTTTCGGGGCGTTACAACTCTCCCCTACTAAAAAAAAAATTTGGTCCTCTAAATTTAATAACACCTGAGTATAGGTACTAACCTGTGAACAATTCCGGATATTTGATCTTGATGGCGTCTTCTAGTTCCCATGTTGCCTCTTCTTGTCCTCGCTTATTCCACTGAATCTTTAGTAAGAGAACTTTCTTGTTTCGAAGTTGCTTGATTTTTCGATCAAGGATATGTACTGGTCTTTCTTCGTATGCCAAATTTTCTTGTACCTCCAAACCTTGGTATTCAATAATGTGTTCTGGGTCATATACGTACTTCCTCAACATTGACACATGAAAAATATCATGTACATTAGATAGTTGTGGCGGTAGTGCCAATTGATATGTCATTTCTCCAACTCTTTTTAGTATTTCAAATGGTCCAATATACCTTGGACTTAATTTTCCCTTGATTCCAAATCTCTTGATTCCTCTTCGGGGTGATACTTTAAGAAACACATGATCTCCTTGTTGAAATTCTAGTTCCCTTCTTCGGCGATCAGCATAGCTTTTTTGTCGGTCTTGTGCAGCTTTCATTCTGTCTTGTACTAATTTGATAATTTCTGTGGTTTCTTGGACCATTTCAGGTCCAAGAATATGTGATTCTTTTAGTTCTACCCAACATAGTG
This sequence comes from Colocasia esculenta, assembly GCA_014218235.1. Lineage (NCBI taxonomy): Eukaryota > Viridiplantae > Streptophyta > Magnoliopsida > Alismatales > Araceae > Colocasia > Colocasia esculenta. The sequence continues at coordinate 111,776,933 of CM024757.1, forward strand.
GTGATCTACATTGACGATCGTATAAGGCTTCAAATGGTGCCATTTGAATGGTAGACTGATAACTATTATTATAGGCAAATTCCATGATTGCTAAATGAGTGTTCCAGTCATTTCCAAATTCCAATATACAAGCATGGCACATATCTTCAATAACTTGGTTTACCCGTTCTGTTTGTCCGTCAGTTTGAGGATGAAATGCTGTGCTAAACTTTAATTTAGTCCCCAATGCATCTTGTAGTTCTCTACAAAAATGTGAGGTGAATCTTGCATCCCTGTCAGAGACTATGTCTTTCGGAATTCCGTGTAGTCGGACAATTTCTTTCATATATAATGCTGCCAGAACACTAACAGACCACCTTGTCTTGATTGCTAAGAAATGAGCTGACTTAGTAAGTCGATCAATGATTACCCATATGGCATCAAATCCACTTCGTGTCCTAGGTAATCCTACAATAAAATCCATACCGATACTATCCCATTTCCACTCTGGTACTTCGAGTGGTTTTAACTTTCCTGCCGGTTTCTGATGCTCAGCTTTAACTTTCTGACATGTAAGGCATCTTGCTATGAAGTCCACAATGTCTTTCTTCATATTGTACCACCAGAAATGCTTCTTTAAATCTTGATACATCTTGACAGCTCCAGTATGAATGGTGTAACGTGACCGGTGAGCCTCTTCTAAAATTTGCTTCTTGATTTCAGAGTTATCCGACACACACAACCTATCTCGGAATTGAAGATTACCATGAATATCCTCATTAAAATCAGGTTTTAAAGTTAACTTCTCTCGGATCTCTGCCAATTTAGGATCATTATCCTGTTGTTCTCCAATTTGTTTTATCAAATCTGATTGAACTATCAAGTTATTAATCATAACTTTTCCCTCTTGCGATTCAGCCTTCAAGCTTAATGTGGAGAATTCTTCTAACAATTTCCATTCCTTTACTTGTAATTGAAGCTCCTTAGCTATAGGATTTCTGCTAAGTGCATCTGCCACAGTATTTCCTTTCCCCGGATGGTATTCAATTTTGAAATCATAATCTTTAATATACTCCATCCACCTTCTTTGTCTCATATTCAATTCTTTCTGTGAAAACAAATACTTAAGACTCTTATGATCAGAGTACACTATAAATTGATTGTCATATAGATAATGCCTCCATAGCTTGAGTGCAAAAATTACTGCGGCTTATTCCAAATCATGTATTGGATAATTTTTCTCATGGGTCTTCAATTGTCTTGACGCATAGGCAATGACTCTTCTATCTTGCATCAATACACATCCTAGTCCAATACTTGAAGCGTCGGTGTAACGACCCAGAATCCGCATTACCAGTAACAACCAGTAACTCGAATTCTGACCCGCTAACCCACAAAACAAGCTCGGAAGGGTAGGAAGTGAACGTCCGAGGAGACTATATATAAGAAGATACACACCATGTAAAGCTGTAAAATTTCACTATATGAACATAACATGTACAACTCAGAGTCTGAGCAAGGTACAGAGTACAGAAGTACAACAAAAAGTACTACTCACTGCAGCTAAGGAGCACCAACACCGCAGTGGCTAGACTCGCCTGGAATGGGAGTCGACGAAGACCCACCTGAAAGGGAGGGGAGTGAGTCTCAAGAAAAGAGACCCAGAAGGGCAACTAACCCCCACCGGTAACAACACTACTAAGCAGGAAAGAAAGCTCAGTAAGTAAACACTCACATCCTATACAACTCACAGGAACCGGTGGCGTAGTACGCAACTCCCTCAGGAGCGCACTGAGAAAACTGAAACCTCGCAGGCTCGACAGCACTACAAGCACAGCAAACACAACAAGCTCACAAGCAAGAGCTCACACACACTCTCTCAAAGTAGGACTAGTAGGGTCTGTGTGCTCGGCGTCCCGGCACCACAGAGTCTCTCAACCCTAACCACGTGTGCACACTATAGACGCTCTCTCTCGCGTCTGGTCCACGACCGGTTTTTCCCCTACGCCCGACCTAGCGGTAGAGAAGGGGCTCCATGGAGACCGGCTCGAAACCACCACAAGGAGTACGCACAGAATAGAGTCGCACTCGGCGTCCTGGCTCACTAGCGGAGGATAACCACACACTAGTCATCTAGACGGAGTCGCACCCACGCCTAGGAAACACAACAAAACGGGCACGCGGTAACCCCCAACACAAGTACAGACGGAAACACTCTCAACGTCTGAAGTACCGCGCAACGGAAAGACACCACGTGTCAACGTCACAACACAGCCAAACACAACGCGAGCACAGGCAGAGACACTCTCTACACTTGGCAGACTGTGCTAACAGGCGGACACCGCATGTCAACACCTCAAACCATGGAAAGGGAAACACACAGCATACTGGGAACACATTTGTAGGTAGACAGCAGCATCGACCGCCGCCAACCAGGTAGTAAACGACAGCATCACATGTTGCCAAGCAAACAGTAGACGGCAGCATCGACTGCCGCTAACAAAAGGTAGACGGCAACACTCCAGACGTCTAGAAAAGTAGACGGTCACAGGTTGGCCATTTACCCAAACTCGGAGACAAAGGATCATGCAGTTTATATCCTATCTGAAGAACCTGACGGCACAGATCTCGCCGTCTAGTTCTCCCCTGAAGAGCTTAACGGCAATGGATCACGTCGTTTACCTCTTCCCTGAAGAGATCAACGTCAACATCCCTTGACGTTGACTTCTTCAGCCTCCAGCAGCTGAATCAGCCTCCAACTGATCCCCACATAGGGCAAATCCGCCCCACAAACCACAATCTGATGTAGGGAAACACTCCCCTACATCACACTACACTACCACAATGCCGGTAAAACACGATCCAACACATGGATCGGCCAAAACCCCTAAAACCCGGCATGGAGAAAAACCCTCCCCAAAGTTCGATTCCATGCAAATCGCACGCACACAAGCATGGAATAGCACACAAGGAAGCTAAAGGGTTTACGTCCCTACCTCAGAAACGCTTAAAAACTTCACATAAACCTCGATTCGCGCCGAACCCCCAGGAGCTTCTCGCAAGAACCGCCGTCCGATCCGTCATTTCCCGCCTGATCCGCCACTGCCACGCGCATCACGACCTTCCCACGTGCTCCCGTCAGCAACCGGAAGTGCTGGAGAAGAACATAGGTGAAAGAGGAGGGAAAAAGAGAGGAGAGGATGAGGGAGAACAGCCCTCGGGTTGCCCCTAAAAACACAGGCCGGATCAGTTGACGTCGACCCCTATTGCCGCCAACTGAACCGCCAACACTTGACGTCCACATCGCATGCCGCCAAGTTCTAGCTCCGCAAAATTCAGGAACTAACAACTAACGGCAAGATCGATGGACGCCAAAGACCTGCCGACGGCAACACCCTTGCCGCCAACACAAAGCCGACACCAGCCACCTGGACGTCAACCCACTGTCGACGTCAGCACCCATGGACGCCAACAGGCACAAACCCAGAAGAAGACCCGATAAGGATCCGGTAAAAACCCGAGACGTTACAGCCCTCCCCCCTTAAGGAATTTCGCCCTCGAAATTCACGCAACACAAGGGGAAGCCAAAAGCAACGTAGAGGTACAAAAACTACATGCCATCACATTCTCCCGTTACTAGGTCGACACACCACCCGAGTACCGCTGCTGGACAACACTAACCAGCTGGACTGCCTTGTTCCACAACCTCGGAACTTAGCAATCCACAAGAAACGACAGAACTCTGGTACAATCAACCCAGTGTCATCACTGACATACCACACCCGGGAGAACACGCGACGCAGCAACAAGAAAGGTACCTCCCAAAACGGCAACGCATGGAACGCACCACGGTCGATAGCCAACACTGGCGGAAACTAAAGCCTCGAACTTAGGAGCCAAAATACCCAACAACCTACTGGACTACCCTGGTCCAGTGACGACTCGCTCATCCACCTCAAAACCAATGAGAGGAAAACGACACGGTCGTCTACACAGGGCCCAATCACCTGACACACGCAAGCAGGAGCTACTAATGACTGCCAACACACGCAGCTGTACACTCCAAGCCGTAGGTCGGGTAACTCTCCCTGTGGGGCTTCAACTGACGCGAGGCACAAGGCACCACCTCTGTCGTGCTGCAACAGAACAACTCCTAAAACAAATATCGAAAGCATCGGCACAGAATTTTGGAACTCTCCGAACCCGATCGCAACACCAGGACTGGCGCTGACGTAAGCAGTCACTTCAACTCTATAAAGCTCTACTCACATTGCACCAACCACACAGAAGGTAAAAACATGCTAGTCAGAAGTCACACACTGCGGTCACCAACCGACCTCGTCGTTGGAACCCACAGATTAGAAACCCACTCTGTCGTAAAACACAACCCGACAGAGGGCGCAAATGCCGATAACAATGTGAGAAACGCCGGTCAGTAACTCACTCCGTCGCTAGCAAAACCCGACAGAGCGCACAGTTGCCTAACAACAACTCGGAAAAATACCTGAGGGACAACCACCACACTCAGGGGGATAGCCTCACGCTACTAGCCACTGCTAGCATCGATCATCAGAAAAATCAAAAGGTCACGCGGCCACGAGAACCCAAGTCACATCGCACTCGCGGATAGTCCGCAACACACGGAACAATGTCCATTGTTGCCACTAGGTCTCACACAGACCTTCCTCACGGTCCGACAAGGACAACAGACAAACGCGGAGAAAATCTCAATACGCAAAATGGTATCCACTATCACCACTAGGTCTCACCAGAGACACCAACGCACATGGAGCCACACAACTCCAGAACCACTCACTCCACTATACAACAATCCGCGATAAAGACGTCGACAGTGGGTTGACGTCCAGGTGGATGGCGTCGGCTTTGTGTTGGCGGCAAGGGTGTTGCCATCGGCAGGTCTTTGGCGTCCATCGATCTTGCCGTTAGTTGTTAGTTCCTGAATTTTGCGGAGCTAGAACTTGTGGGTCTCTGGTGAGGAGTCCCCTTCTGTGGGCACTGTGTTGTGTTGGCCCTGGGTGCAGTTGTGTGTGCTGCACTTTGAGCGTCTTTGGATGCTCTGTGTTTCGTGCCTTAAGGGTTGGGGCCGGTGTGGCCTATTGTGCCCTTTTGGCTTGTGGTTCTTTTGTGCGTGGCGTGATGAGTCTTGCAGCCAGTGGCGGAGTCTCCTGTCGTTCGTTTGTGACAGTGAGGTCAATTGGCTTGCTAGTACTCGACCACGTATTGTTGACATTGTGAGGTGCCAAGTGCTGGCTTGACTCCAAACGTCTTCTGTGTTTTGTCGCGGATTGTTGTACCGTGGAGTGAGTGGTTCTGGAGTTGTGTGGCTCCATGTGCGTTGGTGTCTCTGGTGAGACCTAGTGGTGATAGTGGATACCATTTTGCGTATTGAGATTTTCTCCGCGTTTGTCTGTTGTCCTTGTCGGACCGCGAGGAAGGTCTGTGTGAGACCTAGTGGCAACAATGGACATTGTTCCGTGTGTTGCGGACTATCCGCGAGTGCGATGTGACTTGGGTTCTCGTCGCCGCGTGACTTTTTGATTTTGCTGATGACTGGTGCTAGCAGTGGCTAGTAGCGTGAGGCTATCCCCCTGAGTGTGGTGGTTGTCCCTCAGGTATTTTTGTGGCAATGGGGGTCGACGTCAACTGAACCGCCAACACTTGACGTCCACATCGCATGCCGCATATTTTGCTCCTAAGTTCGAGGCTTTAGTTTCCGCCAGTGTTGGCTATCGACCGTGGTGCATTCCATGCGTTGCCGTTTTGGGAGGTACCTTTCTTGTTGTACCCACTGTACTCTTGCGTTTAGCTTTGTCTCTGAGTTGTTCTTGTGTTAATTATTTTAATTTGTAGCGTGTACATTTACTTATATGTTCTCCTCAGACACTCTTTTCTTACCCTTTCGAGTTTCGGCTCGTGGGTTAGCGGGTCAGGGTTCGAGTTACTGGTCGGGTACCGGTAATGCGGATCTTGGGTCGTTACAGTCGGTATAGACCTCAAATAATTTACCCTCTACCGGCAAATCTAGAATTGGTGCCGATGACAGACATTCCATTAATAACTGAAATGCTTGCTCGCAACTCTCACTCCATATAAATGCAGTTCCTTTTCTAGTCAATTGTGTGAGAGGCAAGGCAATTCTAGAGAAATTTTGGACAAATCGTCGGTAATAACTAGCCATACCCAGAAAACTTCTAACGTCAGTGAGGTTCTTTGGTTGCTCCCATTTTTGTATGGTCTCAATCTTCGAAGAGTCCACAGACAAACCTTCTTTTGAAATAATGTGTCCCAGAAACATTACTTGCTTCATCCAAAATTCACATTTACTAAACTTTGCATATAGCTTGTGATCTCGTAATAGTTGCAAAGTAATCCGTAAATGTGTCTCATGTTCTTCTATGATCTTGGAGTAAATCAGTATATCATCAATAAACACAACCACAAATTGATCCAAATAAGTTCGAAACACGTCATTCATCAGTCGCATAAATGCAGCAGGTGCATTAGTTAATCCAAAGGGCATCACTACAAATTCATAGTGCCCGTATCTTGTTCGAAAAGCTGTTTTGTGGATATCTTGCTCTTGAATCTTGAGTTGATGATAACCAGATCTTAAATCAATTTTGGAGAAACACTGAGCTACAGACAATTGATCAAATAGGTCATCAATTCTTGGAAGTGGGTATTTGTTCTTTATGGTCAATTGGTTTAACTCTCGGTAAGCTATACATAATCGCATAGACCCATCTTTTTTCTTTACAAATAACACTGGAGCACCCCAGGGTGAGGTACTAGGTCTAATAAATCCTTTTTCGATCAATTCCAGCAATTGTCTTTTCATCTCTTTCAACTCTTCTATTGACATCCGGTATGGTGTTCTTGAAATTGGTGTAGCTCCCGGTACCAATTCAATCGAAAAATTTACCTCTCTATTAGGTGGTATACCAGGTAACTCTTCAGGAAAAACATCAAGAAATTCTCTTACCACTGGAATATCTCCCAATCCGGTGATATGTTGATTTAATATCGTTACAGAAGCCAAGTACCCTTGACAACCTTTCCGTACTAGCTTACAAGCCTTAACTGCTGAAATTATTGGTATTCTTCTGGTGTGGGGTTTATCAAAAGTTATAGAACAAATTTCCTTTCCTGGGAAAGTAATCTGCTTTAATTGGCAATCTAAATTAGCATGATACTTAGATAACCAATCCATTCCAAGGATCACATCATAATCCCACATTTCCAAACATATCAAATCACCAGATAAGTTATGTCCATTAATTAGGATCTGACTAACAGGGTAATACTCCTTAAGCTTTTTACCCTCACTCAAAGGAGTTGCCACTTCCAGTTGTGTAGACAATGGGACTGATTGTATTTCCAAAGTTTTAGCAAAATCATAACTAATAAAGGAGTGCGTATCTCCTGAATCAAACAATACATGTGCAGGTTTTGAGTTTACTATTAGTGTACCTTCAATCAGTCTACCTTCTTGCGGGGATTCAGGCTCTACCTCCTGAATAGCTTGTATTCTCCCTTGCTTTGATTCTTTTGCTTGGGGATTTGGTTTGGCTGGCGTATTCTTGATCATCGAACAATCTGGAATTCGATGCTGAGTACTCCCACACTTGAGACATGCACCCAACCTACGCCAACAATTTTCCGCCTTGTGTCCACTAATGTGACAGTGCTTGCACACATCCTTGCTCCCAATTGGAGCCTTTCCTGCCTTCTTCCCAGATGGCTGAACTTTCGGGGCATTTCCCGACTCAAATTTTCTCTTCCGATCTGAAGATCCTTCTCCCGACCTTCCTTTAATTTTATCCACCAAATCATTTGCAGCTTCCAATGCCAAAGCTCTTTGGACCATATCCGAGTACGTAGTGATCAAATGTGAAGTTAACTGCATAATATAGAGAGGACGTAGTCCATTCATGAACCTCTTGGATTTTAACTTATCCGTAGCTATGAGATGTGGAGCATACTTAGACAATCGCGCGAACTGGGCCTCATACTCAGATACTGACATCCTTAATTGTTTTAGATTAGCAAATTCATTTTCCTTCTTTTCCTGGACAACCTCAGAAAAGTACTGGTCATTAAACAATTCCACAAATTCATCCCAACTAATTTGAGTTGGATCTTCCAATGTGGATGTCACGGTGTCCCACCATGCTCTAGCATCTCGTTCCAACTGAAAAGTCACCAACCGGATCTTCTCTTCCTCGGTGCATTTAATCACTCCAAATATCCTTTCAATGTCCTTTAACCAATTTTCGGCTTCATCTAGATCTGTACTTCCTGCAAATCTTGGAGGATCTAAACTTCGAAAATCTCTGAAAAGACTTGTCCCATTATGACTGTTATTTTTGGCTACAGACCTCATTACTCGGGTCAAGTCATGCATCGAGTTCTCCATTTTCCTCCAGTTAGTGTCACCTCCGTCCATGACAAAATTAAGGAAGTATCTGAAACATTCAATAGGACATACATTAATTTCACAATCCACTCAAACTTGCATTCATCACATACATACATTTCAAATTCATATAACACTCCATTTCCATTCATAAGTCAAATATTTACATTGAAACATTCTATCACAAACCAGCAACTAAGTTACTGCAGCCTCCTCCTTTCAACTTTTCCATATTACAAAACATACTTCATTAACCTCTCACATCCCCTACACATGGGAGTTATATTTGTACAACTAATATTTACACAAAATGAGAGGTTTACAAAAAGAAGTGAGTTGTCTATCCACAATTTTTAATTTCTGGTCAAATCTATAACCGGTTCTGCGGGCGGTGGTTGCTGTTCTTCTGCCGCCCCATAATGCAACTCTCTCGCGGCATTGGTCATCTCCTCCCAATACCCCTTGATCTGATGGAGCAGCATCTCTTGCCCCAACTTCAGACCATTCAGATCGTTCATAATCTGGTTCATAATATCCAAGGAAACGTGTGGATTTTCCGCCAAGAAAGCGCCTGCCGTCAGATTTAATACTTCCTCTTTAATCTATACGTGGGTTTCCCTCTGTGCTTGAGCATATAATTCTAGGTCCTGACGTAGCATTTCCATGGTTGCTACCAACCTTTGTTGAGCACTCATATCCATGCTGAAATAATTCACAAGTTAAGCATTTACATGATTACAAAAATCATGCTAACTAATCCCATGTTTCTACCCCAACTCACTGGTTATCCCTAGGTTTATCGTACTAATGCTCTGATACCAATTTAATCTGTCACGTCCTAGTAAAAGTCTATTTACTGAAAATGACAGATATTTAGCACGAGAATTAACACAAAAGCTTATTTATACACAACTCTCTCTCTTAGCGGAATATTTTTACATGATACTCCTCACGATAGTCTAAATGAGGAGCAGATAGAAATATACTATAACATTATTACATTCCAACCAACTATAAGAGGAATAAAAAGGAAAAGTAACTATTTGCAAGACGACGGGTAGTCCACTCAGCACACATATCCCCCTTAGACTTCATTCCCAACTTGATCACCTGAAAAAGGTAGGAAGAATGAGCTAACTAGCCCAGTAGAATTCAATTCCTTTAAACAAGAAGGACTCAAGTATATAATCACAGGACAAGAATCTGAATATTGAGTATTAAATAGAGGGACGAATGGGTCCACTGATTAACACATGTAAAATAATGGAAATATAGAAGCATAATCACGCATTCAAGATAACACATAAGTTCTGGTTCAGATACCCATTTACACACGCATGTATGATATGATGACCAATCAAGCATGAAATGATGTATGCCAACATCCATTTGTCCTTATCGTTCCCGCGCGGCCACTAACGAATTCGGGTGCTCTTCCCAGGACTGAACCAGCCCTATTTGCCCAGGCATAATTTCTCATTGAGTCTAAAGATCCACAACTTTGTCATCATAACACACTCACTCTTGTAATGGTTTAGTTGGGGTACACAGGTATTCAAGATTGTACATGAAACAAAGATTTAAAGATTAATACCAATGATTCCAAAAGGTGGTAGCCATGAAGGAACAAGCAAATTTGGGATATTTAAGAATAATCCATGGCTAAAAAAAAAAATGATCCCTCACATTGGTACTTGTTGTACTGAAGACAAGTTGACACTACTGGATAGACAAATTACTGCTATGTCAACACAAGTCACTGTGGTGTCAACACAGTTCACTGTGGTGTTGACACAGTCCAGGAGTAGTGTCGACACAGTCCAGGGGTGGTGTCGACACTAGTGCTGATTTCCAGCAAGTAGTCAGAACAATCCAGAAGTGGGGTCAACACAGTCCAGGGGTAGTGTCGACACTAGTGCTGTTTCCCAGCAAACAGTCTGAGCAGTTCAGGAGTAGTGTCGACACAGTCCAGGGGTAGTGTCGACACTAGTGCTGTTTCCCAGTAAACAGTCTGAGCAGTTCAGGAGTAATGTCGAGACAGTCCAGGGGTAGTGGCGACACTAGTGCTGTTTCCCAGCAACAGTCAGAAAGAAAGAAGAAGAGGAAGAAGAAGAGATTCCTCTACATGGGTGGTATGAAAAACTTATGAAAGGAGGATTTAAGTATAAACAACCCTTCTACAAGATTTTTCCTTGCATCTAACAAGAATTTCTTCACAAGTATATTTTGGCTAAGACATGAGCATTAGATAAAGTATAGACACAATGGACAGAAAGACATATCTATTAATCATTTTAGAACACAAATCAAGGTGTGGATATAGTATACACTCATACTTGGGGATTCTAACAAAGAATGAAAGAGAATAGAGAAAATCCTACAATATGGACACTCAATTCCAAGAGTACTTAAGGATTCAAATCTGAAATTGGCAAATATACACCTTTAGACAAGGAGCAAACTCACTGCACTAAAGATGTTTGTGACTTCAAAATAAGACTCCAGAACTAAGTGTGGAATAAGAAGAAAATAGAAGATGGATCCTACATGATAAACACCCAATTTTAGAAGCATTTAAGGAGTCAAATCCAAAGTCTAAGAGGATAAACACTTAAACAGGAAGGAGCACACTATTCTAAAGATCTTTATGGCTCTAAAACAAGATTCTATAGCATGTATGAAAGACAAGAGTGAGAAAGGAGGGAATGAATCCTACATGACTTGAAGGAGATGGAGTCTTTCTTCAGAGAACCCCCAACTATAAGATAGAGATGTAGTCCCAGGTGCTCACAACAACCATCCACCGTTGCTCCTTGAAGCACCCACACGCACGCAGTGGAGATAGCAGCTCCTGCAGCAGCAGCAACGGCTTTCTCACAGCACTGATAGCCGCACAACACAACAGAAAAAGAAGAAGTAGCTTCAGCAGTAACACACACACACAAGCAGGGGTGGAAAGGTGGGTACGATGGTTGTGGGAGAGTTTTTATAAACCCAGCAGGTTCCTCATGCAAAGGACACATCGGCCTTTGAGGTGTCATGGTAAAAACCATTTGGTTTTTACCACAACACGTAGCCCATGCAAGTATTCCCATGCTTACACGTTAGTAACAAACGTGTTAATTTCTTACTTAGGTGTGCTAGCCTCTCTAATGCCTCACACGTGGCATAGCAAATAATCCCCAAAAATCCATCCCGTAATTGTCCCCTAACTCAGCTGATTCAATAATCCACATGTAAACAGGTTCAAATGGTGTCCATTTGTCTTGAAATTTTAACCATAAGTTAATGTAATGGTTTTAAAAATTATGGTGATTTTTATTTAATTTTTAGAATTTATTTTACACTAGGTGAAAAATCACCCGAAAAATAGTTGGTCGGCTTATCCTTGAAGTCCGTACGCCGAAAAATTTAGACATTTATATTTCCGAGATCTCCACATTTTTTTGGAAATTATGCTATTCTCGGATTTTTATTTCGTTGATGTTTTCCGGTGTCGCCCTGTCGAAGCGCGCACCTCTGTGTACGACACTGGGGTAACGTATGTTACCATCAATTAAACTCACATTCTAATTATTTCAATTTAATGACCATACTAATGTATAATAACCACACTACTTATATTTTCTTAACAAGTAAAATTTTCGGGGCATTACACCATTAAACCATGCAAACTACCCTTAAAACCCCACAAACATTGATTTACAAGAATCTACGCTCGAAGGAAACCTCACTCAACCACGAGCATGGTTCTCACACTCCCACACCCCAAACCACGAGGAAAACACCATCTCACGGGGGAGGGGAGCATGCTAGGCGAGGGGAGAACTAGGGTCCCTACCTCCAAGAGTAGAGCCGACCTGTTGGGGACTTCACATCAGAATGTCCACCTCCTCCTCGCTCCAAGCACCACGAACACGTCCCCTGCACGAACGGGACGACACCACCTCAGCATGAGCTCCATGAGCACGAAGAGCCACTGAGAAATCGCAAGGGAGCTCAAGAGAGGAAGAAGAGGGAAGAAGAAGAAGAGAGAGGGCGAGAGGGGGAAATGGGGTGCAGCCTCAGTTTTAAAACTGACGTCCCCCAAGACGCGACGGGTCGGCTCAGTATGACAACAACCATGTTGCAATGCCCCTAGGCGTCGTGACCATGTCGCGACGGCCACCCCCCGCGCGACCCCAAAAGCGGTCAAACCTCGAAGATCGCGAAAAGCAAACGCGACGGCTGACCAGGTCACGTCAATGCTGTACGCACCTGCCACCCGACATGACCATTCTGACAGAGAGGACAGCGGTCACGTCTGTCAGAAAAGCAGTCGCGATGCCTCCAGACGCCGCGACAAGGATGCGACGCCCACCCCCGTTGCAACCTTGTCGCGATGGCCAGAGTGCCTGCCGCGACCATGAGGACAGGGCCAAGGGCCCAGGAGGGCCGTGTCTTACATCCCACCCACCTTAAGAAATTTCATCCTCAAAATTGAAATTAACTCAGTCTCAACCCAGAAAGTAGTACAGGGAAGATCAACATACCAATCAATCAAACAGATACATGAACTATTCTCTCATCTCATCCTCGCGCTCCCAGGTGGCCTCGCCACCAACGCGATTCTCCCGAACGACCTTGACCAGTGGAATCTGCCTCCGGTGCAACTGCTGCACTCTGTAGTCAACAACTCTGACCGGGTACTCTGGCACTGACAAGTCTGGTGCTACCTCAAGCTGTGAGTAGTCCAACACGTGCGACGGATCTGCAACGTACCTCCTGAGCTGCGAAACTGGAAAACACTGTGCACGCCTGCCAACTCTGCCGGAAGACTCAACCTGTAAGCAACCTCGCCGACCCTCTCTGTGATAGGGAAATGCCCAATATACCTCGGACTGAGCTTTCCCTTTCTGCCAAATCTCATAACACCCTTGGTTGGCGAAACCCACAAGAAAACAAGGTCACCCACGCTGAACTACAACGGCCTCCTGTGGATATCTGCATAGCTCTTCTGTCTGCTCTGCGCTATCTGAAGCCTCTGCCTGACCAACCTAACTATATTTGCACACTACTGCACCATCTCTGGTCCCAAAAGCTGCCTCTCACCGACCTCGAACTAGTGAAGTGGTGTCCTGCACGGGCGACCATACAAAGCCTCATATGGCACCATTCCAATGCTCGAGTGATAACTATTATTATACACAAACTCTACCATCGGAAGGTGCGACTCCCAGGTGTAATCACGGGATTGTGCTCCCCTTTGAAAAGTTATGAATATGGAAAATTAAGGAAAACATACCGTGGTTGCCACCAAGTAGTCTCCCTAAGATGTGGATGATGGGACGGCGGACTACGTTGGAAAAGGAAAGGGAAGATGAAGGCGTACCTGAGAACGCGATGGATAGGGCGTCGCTATGCGTGTACCTGAACGCGATGGAGGGCACGGCGCCTTCTTGGTCACGACAGCCGGTATGTCGCCTTCTCTTCAGTGGACGGAAGTTGGGGGTTCTGGTCTTCCTGCTCCTCAGCCGGCCGAGGGGCAAGAGCCTCACGTTGCTCTAGTCTTCAAACACCTGCCAAGATCACGAAGATAAAAGAAAACCCATTAGAACTCGTGCATAGAAGATCTATTCAATGAAGAACATGTAAACATGAACTATTATGGAGGGAACTCACGAGATTGGGGTTTTCAACCCCTGTGGGTGTTAAAGATGGGTTTGTGGTGTGTGTTCTAATGAAAATCTACGAAGAAAAACGAACTATGCATGCATGAATTGAAAGAAATAATGCAAAGAAGGGGAGAGGGATTGTGTAGCCGGTGGAAAAAATGCCCTGGAGGGCTCTTCCTGGTCATCTGGAGGGAAAGCTCTCTTCTCGGAAGATGAAGCTCTCTTGCACAGGAAGAAGCAGACTCCGGCCTTGCCCAAAAAGACGGAGTATTGAGGTAGTTATAGGTGATTATTCCTGGAAGGGCTGTAAGAGGAATAACAGACAAGAGTCCGAGTTTGGGTATGTATGGCCGTGCGTGGGTGATTGGAACTCGGAAAGGAGGAAGGTCTCCACGAGTTTTGGTAGGATTTGGACGCGATATGGACGATCAAAAGAGGGAATATCCATGTATGGCATGAGTCCAAGTTAAGCTCGGAAAGGATCTTCTGCATGAGGTCCAGAACGCGATGGCCTTATGGTCGCCTTCAAGAACGCGACGCCTCGATACGTCGCCTTCCTTATAAGGAAGGGGACTTTAAGTCATTTTGGCGATTTTTCAGGGAATTTAAAATGCCTTTTTATGAACGTGACGTATCGACTGGTCGTCTTCTTGAATGCGACAGTGGTGCTGTTGCCTTCATGGCCTTATCAGCATGCGGCCATGCAAAGTGTCCAATCTCCATGCGCAGCCTTCAGATTGACGTGCGATTTGACACACCTGACTCTTGACTCATAGAGCTATGGTGAAGAGATTTGATTTTGACCAGGAAGGACCTCCCAGGGCGATGAACTAATGAAAATATGTCATGATCGGAGAAAGCCAGCTTGACGATGACGAGCCAACGTGGGGCATCGATGATATGACAAGAAATTTGCTCGACTTATGGGTCAAAAATAGGTGTCTACACCAGGTGCCACTCCAGTCCAAGCAACAAGCTCTTAACATATCCTCCAAAGTCTGAATGGCCCTCTCTGACTGCCCATCTGACTGCGGGTGATATGCCGAACTCAACCTCAACTCTGTACCAAGAGCACTCTGCAAACTGTGCCAAAACACAAAAGTGAACCTCGGATCTCTGTCGGACACGATCGAAACTGGGGTTCCGTGCAATAGAACAACTCGGTCCGCATACAGCCTGGCTAACCTGTCCACTGACCAAGACATCCTGACTGGAAGAAACTGCGCTGACTTGGTCAATCGATCCACGATCACCCAAATACCATCTTGCCTCTGCGGAGTATGGGGCAAACCAACCACAATGTCCACGGTGATGTCGTCCCACTTCCACTCGAGAATGGGCAACGACTGTAGCTTACCACCAGGACGCTAATGCTCAGCCTTCACCTACTGACAGGTATGGCATCGAGCGACAAACGCTGCCACGCCCCTCTTCATCCCTGGTCACCAGAAGAACCTCCTCAGGTTATGGTACATCTTGGTGGAACTCGAATGAACAGCATACCTCGAACGATGAGCCTCTAGCAATAGCGCCTGGCGTGCACCACTGGGAACGTACAACCTACCTCTGAATCTGACCTCACTATCCTCATCCAGCTCAACATCTGGCATCTGCAAAATATCTGCCAACTCTGAGTCTGCCTGCTGTGCCTACAACACCTAACGGTACACTGATGACCGAATTGACAAACTGGTCATCACTGCACGGTCTCTGCACCTCGAAGGGTAGAAAACTCCTTGGGATAGCTCCTCAAATAGCCTCCACTCTCTGACCATCATCGAACTCAAGCAAACACACCTGCTCGAAGCATTTGCCACAACGTTAGCCCTTCTTGGGTGATAGGAGAGGGTAAGGTCGTAGTCCTTCGAGTACTCAATCCATCTGCGCTACCTTAAGTTCAGATCCCTCTGAGTGAGAATGTACTGCAAACTCTGATGGTCGGTGAAGATCTCGAACGCCTCTCCGTACAAATAGTGCCTCCACAACTTCAGAGCGAACACCACTACTTCCCACTCTAAGTCGTGGGTAGGGTAGTTCTCCTCATGCTTCTTCAGCTGCCGAGAAGCATAGGCAACGACCCCACCATGCTGCATCAGCACGACACCCAAACCTGATCTCGACGCGTCGGTGTAGACCACAAAACCTCCGCTACCTGATGGCAAGACCAACACTGGCGCTGAAGTCAACCTCGTCTTCAGCTCTCGAAAGCTTTGCTCACAGTCCTCTGACCAAACAAATCTGGCGTCAAGTCTTGTCAACCTGGTCAACGGCTCTGCAATCCTGGCAAAATCCCAGATGAATCTCCTGTAATAGCCTGCTAGACCCAGAAAGCTGTGAACCTCTGACACTGAAGTGTCTCTATCACGATCCTCAAATGCTCCTCATGCTCCTCCTCAGAAGCCGAGTAGACCAAAATGTCATCTACAAAGATGACCACAAACCTGTTCAGGTACTCACTGAACACCCTGTGCATCAAATCCATAAACGCTGCGGGCGGTTTTGTCAGCCCAAACAGCATCACGACAAACTCCAAGTGACCATACCTCAAATGGAAAGCTTTCAGGCCAATGTCTGACTCTTTGATCCTCAATTGGTAGTAACTGGACCTCAAGTCAATCTTCGAGAACACTCTGGCTGACTGCAACTGGTTGAACAAATTGTCGATCCTCGGCAACAGATACTTATTCTTCACTGTTACCTAGTTCAGCTGCCTATAATCAATGCATAAATGCAAACTGCCATCCTTCTTCCTCATGAACAGGACTGGCGCTCCCCACGGTGAACGACTCGGACGGATGAAGCCAGCTCAAGCAACTCCTGCAATTGGTGCTTCAGCTCACGCAACTCAGCTGGAGCCATCTGTAAGGTGCCTTAGACAAAGGCATTGTACCGGACAAAAGCTCAATGGAGAACTCTACCTCCCGCTCAGGCGGCAAACTAGGTAGATCCTCTGGGAAAACATCAGAGAACTCATAAACAATAGGCACATCAGAAACCGACGACCCGCTAGGCTCCAAGGAACAAACAGAAGCAAGATATGCTACACAGCCATCACGGATCAAATGACGAGCTCTATAGAAGGAAATAAAAGGTCGACGGGCAGACCGGATACCTCAGAAGCAGAGAATAAGCACTCCAGGTATCTCAAACTGAATGGTCTTCTGCTGACAATCCACCACAGCTGAGTGAGCCTCCAACTAGTCCATGCCCAGCATGACGTCAATGTCATGAAGTTGCAACGTGTACAACCTGGCCGGAAACTAGTGTCCCTAGACCTCAACTGTGATGCCCTCCAGGTAACTGAAAGAACGCATATAATCACCGGATGGGAGATCGACCATCACATCACACTGCCTCTCAGGGGTGTGATGAACTAGAGACTCGTAAAACTCCTCGGAAGCAAAACAAAGAGAAGCACTGGGTGTGGACGTCTCGTTCCGCCCCCGTCTTCGGATGCCGACTGATGTGACCTTCTCCGACGGTGGTTCACGGACGTTCCGCTCCCTCGTTGGCGATGGAGAATGTGCCGGTTGACCTCGTTGACTTCTCGTTTGACCAGGTTGACTGAGGGAAAACAAGGAGAACCGGAAGGGGATGGGAGATGATTGTGATCGCCAGGGCCTTACCTGTGCCCAAGGAGTTGTGTGATCACGCCGGAGTGGTAGCCTCGCGTCGCGGGTGATGGTGAGACTTCGACTTCTTCTCCTTCAGCCGGCCAAAAGAGAAGAGCTCCACGGTCTTCTTTGGATTGTTCCTACCACAGAACAAGACTCAATTAGACTCTAAATAGTGCAGCAAATGTTCAAAACGAAAGGTGGAAGGCCCAAAAGGAGAGTCCCGTACCGGTTGCGGACTTGAGAAGAGGGGTGGCCAAATGCTATGACCACCCTTCTTCCCTCCATTTTTGGTTGGGAAACCCCTTTCTAGGTGTGTAGGAAAGTGACCTACGTGCCTAGAGTGTGTGGGAAAGTGTGTGTGACATGCAAGTATCTAAGAGAGAAATAGAGAAGGGGAGGAAGAGGGGGAGGTGATCCTCGTAGTTGTTGATGCTAGCTCGTTGCAGAAGCTCCTTCAGCTCCTTAGAAGCCTCCTTGGACGTCCCACAGGTTGAGAGGAAGTAGAGGAAGACTTGGTGAAGCTTGAGTGTGATTTTCTCTCTCCTCTCTCAAAGCTTGAGCATATGGACGTCCAGCCTCTCCCCCCTGTTAGAGGGACCAAGGGGGAGTTATATAGACAATGAGCTCGGGGGTTGAGAGCATTGGATGCTCAAGTGTGAAGAAACACACTTGCACATGTGGCACTCCATGTGTTTAAGCTCCAACCAATAGGGAGAGGCCAAATGGGATTTTTACTGGGTCAAGGGACTGCCAAGGTGGCCCATATACCCGTTGGGAACGGCCCCATGCGTTGCATGGCCGAGACAAGGGCGCTAGTGGGCTGGAATCTCGGGTTAGTTGCGCAGACCAGGTAAACGCTCTCGACGTCCAGGGATCAGGCCGCCAACCTCATGCAGACGTCCATCGAGGTGGACGCCAACATGGGTCAACGTCCAGGGGCATTGCCGCCAACCTATAGTCGGCGGCAATCGATGCTGCCGTCTACATGGGATCCGAGGCTGGTCAACACATGGTCAAACGAGGCTTAATGGGCCAAATAGCCTTGCGGGAAATGGGCCAAATCTCGCGTCTACAAATGCCCCTCCGAGACGTCCGGTCTTGCAAGGGAGCAGAGCGGACTGAAAGGTTGGCGTCTCGGTAAAGGACGCGGAGATTTAATGGACGGACCATCTCCGAGGATAGGAATTCTAGCAAACCAAACGAAAGAGACAAGCTAGGAACAAATGACGAATCGTCTGAGAGACAAGTGTGAATAAGAGGAGAAAGGGTGATCTACCCGTGTAACTACAACCTCAACCCAATGGTAGGGTCCCTGGCGTGGCCGTGTCGGACTTTGACTAGTTTCCGGCGTGTCTGAGTCAAAGGAGTTTGTAATATGACGGTTGAATCAGGAGGGTCTCGTAACCGGAGCCGTGGGCTCGCTGGCCTAATCAGGACGTCGGTCCCGAATTTAGGAGGTCACGAAGACAAGGAGTTGGTTGATCTCTCAAAGATTATCAAAAGATTCTAACTGGAATCACATGCCTGGAAAGCCTGAAATCCGGAATTAAGCTCGCGGCTGGCGAAGGCTAAAATGAACTCAATAAGGTTGGAATGATCATTTGTTGAAAGCACGGTGGGACAAGTGGAGAATGGGGCAACAAAAACCCGATATCAACCTGGATAGACATGAAGGACGAACCCAGTAGGCTACCCGAGCTGGGGAAACCATGGAGCAATCATATATTCGAGGAAAACCACCATTTTTTTTTTTTTTTTAGCGTTAGTAAGAGAATGTTAGCAGTGAAGATGCATGCTGGTGTGGGTTGCCTATCTAAAATGCAAGTTAGCACCAGAGGAAATTCTAAAGGCCATACGAATAACTGAGAGATCGCAAACCCGTCACGTTTTTGGTGAAGGGGAACTCAGGGTTCACGGTCGCCAAGTTATTCGCCTCTGGTGGGGTCCTATGTTAGACATACCTGTGACGCTCAAGGTCGCATGAGCGTTCCGAAGTTGAAGCGCGGCTTGTGCTTAAAATATCTGCAAAACAACTCGAAGCACAAGGTAATGGATAATGGCCATATAACGAATAAGACATTTAAAAACTTCCGGTCAGTAAACGTCCACATCGATGGCCGCCAGTCATATGGTTAACGTCCACGTATGTTGCCGCTAACCTGGAACTGACGTCCACAGATCTGGACGTCGACCTGACAGCGGATCAGACCGATAATATAGGTGATGGGAGTCCATAGGGACTCTTCCATCTCCTACCTCCGTCCCTCTCTGCTCCTGCTGCGAACCAGAGAGCTGAGAGACAGAAAAGCACAGCAAGATGGCCTCTTCATCGACCGGACAATCCTCAGGTGCGAATCCCGGAGTTCTGAGTGAAGTTCCGGGCCACTTAAGCGCACGTCTAGCCAATGGAGAGGTAAGTGATGACTACTTCTGCTATTTCCTGGGCTGAAAACGCCCCAAACAACTTTTCTTACAGAACTCCGCCTCCCATGCAGGAAGTTCCCGCATTCCCAAGCCAAGGCCAGGTACGGGCCTTTTCCTGGCTCGTGAATCTGGTTAATGCGATAACACTGGACATGCGAGGCTTTATCGGAATGTGGCATTTGAACTTTATGGTGGTCTTGGCCAAGAATATGAAGGAGATGTGGTGGGGGTTCGATGCCCTGGGGGCGTTGGTGGAGAGATGGCATCCGCACACGCACACCTTCGTGTTCCAGGGATTCGAGGCGAGCGTGCTGCTGGAAGAGGTGGAGCTGTTCTTGGGATGGCAGCGGTGTCTGGAGTATGATGCAGCGACTCCTCTCCTTCCATGGGAGGAGATCCTCGCAGACATCGTGCGAGACAAGAAGGAGGTGCTGCGGATGACGAACAAGAACGGGATCTTCCTGGACCGGCTGGCCTGGTGGTTGATCCAACATGTGAGGGAGATTGGCGGAGAGAGGGCAACCCGGGGACTGACACTCTGCCTGGCTGGTGTTTTCCTGTTCCCCACGAGTGGCGACTTCATCCTCTATGAGCATGTGGAAATTCTGTCTCTGCTGTGGCGCGGGCAGTCACTTGCCCCTGCAGTGTTGGCTCACCTGTACAGCTCGCTCACCACCATGAGCTTAGGCGGACGCACCTGCGGGAGTTTGTTTCTGCTCCAGGTATGGATGGAAGCTCATCTAAAGTTTGACTTCGCTGATGCACAACCTACCCCCTCCAGAGTTTTCCTTCGGAGTTCAGTGTATTGCAGCAGGGCATGGTACGAGCCAGAGGATGAGATCAAGTGTTTGACAGCACACTTGAAGGGCAGAGATGCTTGGAGAGATCACTTAGCATATCTGGGCATGGATGAGTTCATTGTGAGGCCACTGTTTATGAGGACTATCGAGTTCAGAGCAAGGACCAGGGAGGACAGAGATCTGTGGCTAATAGGAGCAGATCAGATGGTGATGTATCAGCCACATCGGTGCCATTGTCAGCTTGGGATTCCACGGGGAATCCCAACTTCATTCAACGGTACTGATGTGATTGTTACTGGGAGAAATGAGAAGATGAAGAAGAAAGGTTTGAAGACATGGAAGAAGTACACAGTGAGTAAGAAAGTGGGATTGGCAGTGCAGGAAAAACGGGAAGAGATCTTGAAGTATGAGGAATACAATTATAGCATCCTTCCCGTTGCTTGTGGTTATTTCATGGCCCGCAGGGCAAAGTGATGTGCTTTTCTTATTTTCAAATAAATGTAACACAATTTCAGATGAATAATCAATAGATCTCATTTGTGTTTTCAATTGATTTGAATGGCTTGAAATGGTGTGGTGTTGATCATTGAAATGAGATGGGACTGAAATGAAGCCAAAGGGTGTCAAAATGGGCCTTCTGGTTCTGTGATGAGGGTTCTGTAAGCACTGAGGTCGCCAGATTGACGTCCATATCGACGGCCGCCAGCAATAGGTAAACGTCAAGAGATGCGGCCGCGGATCATGTGACTGAATGTCGACGTCCACATAGGTAGCCGTCTAGTTTAAACTAGACGTCCACACCTAGCCGTCTACAAGACTTCGAGGTCTGACATTGAGGGGACATTGACGTCCACACCCTGGCCGCTGAAGGTACGTCGGCGGCCAGAGCTTGACGCCAGATAAAGTTAAACGGCCCGACATGGACGTTAAACCAGTAAACGCCCTTTTTTTGAACCGACGCCTTCTCCCGGCGCCATTCCATCTTCCCAA
Organism: Colocasia esculenta; assembly: GCA_014218235.1. Lineage (NCBI taxonomy): Eukaryota > Viridiplantae > Streptophyta > Magnoliopsida > Alismatales > Araceae > Colocasia > Colocasia esculenta. The sequence goes on from CM024757.1 coordinate 111,798,834, forward strand.
GCGCCGGGAGAAGGAAAACCCATACCCTTGCTCGAGACAATGAGGACCAGGGAGAAACGAACCATCACCCGGGGCCGCCGCCAAACGGAGGAGGAAGAAGAAGAGGTGGAGATGGCTACAGCGGGGGAAGAAGAAGAAGAAGCGGTAGAGGACGTAGCGGAGGGGGACGAGACCGAGGGAGGAGATGAGACGGAGGCGGAGGCACCTCGACGACCTCGGGTGAGTACCCTAAAACCCCTGTGTGAGTGTGATTTGATTTTGGTGAAAAGAAGGCGAAACAGGGAAAGGGCCGTCGGGTTGGACAGGAACTTGACGGCAACATCGGTTGCCGTCGAGTTCCTCCTGACGTCCACCTCTTGCCGTCAAGATTATCTTGACGTCAATGGGCCGGACGTCGACACAGGAACTCAACGGCCACCCCGTTGACGCCTATCATGGGTAAACGGCAACCCCATTGCCGCCAACTTTGAATAAACGGCCATCGATACTGACGTTAAACTTTCTGTGTATTCTGCAGGGTAAGGGCCGAATGAGGAGCAGGGTGACCTGGGACTTGTGCTGGGCATGGTACCACGCGCTTCCAGAGGCCCAGCAGGCTCAGATAGCGAGGATGGGGTTCGGACATCTACTGTCGGTACGCCCTTTCCACTTAGACATACCGTACCTGGAGGCGTTGAGGGAGAGATGGGAGGAGGACTGCAAGGCATTCATCATGCCTTGGGGTCACATGATACCCACATTGGAGGATGTGGCGTATCTGACGGGACTGCCGGTTCAGGGAGAGCCGGTGGTCGGATTGGAGAGGAGGGACTACTATGACGACATAGTAGAGCTACTGGGGCCAGAGTTCGTGGCTGGGAGGAGGAGACCGATCCGGAGCATCCTGCTCGGATCGTTGTCAGAGGCGGTTGGACTGAGGGGGAGGAGGAGAGGACCCCTAGAGTCACTGGATGAGTTCTATGCTGGAGTGCGGGGGGCACTCGACTTAGGAGACCGGAGCGAGGAGCGCTCGGTGCGGATTTTTGCCAGCTACCTCTTCGGACGCCTGTTGTTCGCGACGCAGTCATCACAGATGAACTGCAAGTTCGTGCTGTTGCTGAGGGACTTGGCGCAGGCGGGGAGGTACGCTTGGGGTGCTGCGATGCTGGGACACCTTTTCTCTCTCCTCCCCAGCAGCTCGCAGCGCTCTCAGAGCACTGGGGGCTTCACCCCCTTCCTTCAGGTACGCAATTTTTTCCTTTGAAGCTCAACTTGAATTTCAATTGATTAACTGCTTGACTGACTGACTTTCTCTTCTTGCAGATCTGGGGGTACACCCGCTTCCCGATGGGGCGCGGGACACTTGTAGAGGGGCGCCAGATGATGGTGCCTCTCATGACGAGGTGGGCGGTGGCCCCGGACCCCAGGGTCACCGACAGGAGGGTAGGGGATGTGCGGGTCGCACTTGACCACTACCCGCACGACCAGGTATGAAACCCTCAACTAGCTTTTGCATTCCTTTTATTACTGCTGCATTTGATGTTACTGATCAGTGTTTTCTCATTCTTCTCAGGTGGTGTGGACCCCATATCGGGGTGAGGAGGACGCCTCGCACCCGGCGGTGGCGGCAGGTCGCCCCTTGTTCGACCGCCACCTCCTTTTACTGTGCCTCGGGACATGTGAGGTACTGTATTTGGAGTTGGTGGTACGGACCCTGGGCTGGCACCAGCCGGCCATCGAGGTGCCCTCCCTCGGGAGAGAGGGGCACTCACGCCGGCGGTTCTTTGCCGAGGACCGCGACTGGGGGGCAGACCACGGCAGCACCGTCGCGTACTGGCGCGATGGAGGAGAGCAGGTGGTACGAGTGACCGACCTCCAGGACAGCTCGGCTTATATGGAGGACTACCAGGCACGATACGCCGGGCGACTCCGGCTTGACCGACGAGTGGTGAGTGAAACTCCTAACTCTAAGCCTTGGTCGGATCTGAATTTGAATTGATTCTAACCTTGAAGCATTTGGCAGATGCCGGAGTCACAGGCCATCCGCCTCTTGGAGGGGCGACTGGCCGAGCAGGAGGTGGAGCTGACGAGGCTCCGGGCCGAGGTCAGGACCCTGGTGAGTATCTTCAACCGTTGATCTTGAAATTGCCATTGATTTGATTCGATTTCTGACCAAGATTTTGTGCATGCAGAGAGGAGAGCTATTGAGGGCACAGGCGAGTCGGGATGCGGGGGCGAGCTCGTCCGCCCAGCCGGCCGGAGGGGACCTGGCGGTCCGCTTGCAGAGGGCCCTGGACCGAGCGGAGGCGAGAGTCCGGGAGCTTGAGGAGCAGGCTCGAGAGATTGGGGCTCAGGTAAGACACCAAACTAGTACTTTCTTTCAAAGTCTATTGAATGTTCTAACATGCTTGCCCCTTGACATGCAGCGGCAGGGAGGAGATGTGGCTACTCTCCAGGCACAGATGGAGAGTTTGCGGCTGGAGTTAGTGAGGGTGGAGGGTCGCCTGCTCGAGGCACGGGAGCGGGAGAGGGAGGCGAGAGACCGCGAGCGAGACGCGGACAGGGCTCGGGCGGACATCGCGAGGGATTATGAGATCTTGAAGGATCGGGTCCTTCGGAGGCGCCGGGAGCAGCAGAGGACAGCCCAGCGAGAGGCCCCGGCGAGGACCGCGTCGGCATTCGCCTCCCTAGATGACATCGTGTCACTAGGGGACCCCTCCGTAGTGCGAGGAGGGCTGCCGCGGCCAGAGGCTTCTACGGCTTCGAGACCCCCTCTCCCAGACCGGCGTCGGGAGAGGGAAGAGGAGGAGGTGAGCAGCTCCCGTAGGCAGAGGCCTACAGAGGGGGAGCAGAGAGAGAGAGAGGAGCGAGGCTCCTAGTTTGTACCACCAGGGGTATGCCCCTGTTTATGAGATGTACATGGATTTGATCTTTATAGTGGAACCATTCGCAGACTTTTGTCACTTTTGTGCTTTCCTTTGTGCTTTGATACCTGCGTTCACAACACTTGAAGGAAAAAACGTTAGTGTAGATCTGCTTTAGCCCCTTGCCTCAATGATGTACCTTTCTTGAGATCTGGTCAAGGGGCTAATATCTAATTAAAGATGTAAACACGAATTTAAATGACCGAAGGGAAATATGTACATGCATTTTTTTTTTGTTTTCTTGATTTTTTTGTTGTTTTTGATAGGAAAATAAAGAGAATGTTAACATATATACATGGTACCACTAATTTTTTGGGTTTTTGATTTTTGATTTTTTTTTTTTGAAAATAAGGGAGAAAATTTGGGAGAAAATATGTACAATGTGAGATATATACATCAAAAGGCTTTTTTTTTTTTTTTTTGGACTCTAAGACACATATTCATCACATGTCGGGGTATAGGGTTTACACAATCCACTAAACCACAAAGGTCACGAATAAGGAGGGACGTGCATAAAATCCTTGATGTTGGACATTGCCCCTAGCCTTCTTGATGTTTTCTACTACAGAGGGTCTTATACGGCCAAATTGCCCCTAGAGGGAGAAATTGGAAGAAATGTATAGAAAATCATGTAGGATTTGGTTCAAACTACTTTTTGTTTCCAAACCGACATCTCATATCAAGCAGACTTGGTCAACCATTGTTTTTAGGGGGAATTTTTCATTTCTTATTTTATTTCTGGGGTGGAGGCACGTACTTTTTGCTACCTCCTTGAGTTGGTCAGCCTTTTTCTGGGTACGTACTTTTTGCTACCCTTTTTTGACCTTCTGGCTTTTCTTTTCCCCATTGAGGCTTGATTTTGACATTTTGCCCCTTGCTTTTATTAGTTGCCCCTGTTTTATGGTGACCTTGTCCTTTTAAAAGAGAGTGGGTGGTCCCCTACTCGTAGTTTGTTCCACTTCCAGACATGACCGAATGGGAAAAGAATGGGGGAACTATATTGACTGAATTAGACCTCCCGAGTGTACTTGTGATTTTCCAGCCAAAGGGCAATATTTAACATCGTGTGGTGTGTGAATAAGTCCTACCTCACTAGTGACCGAATGGAAAAGTAGAGACTTAAACCCGAACCGTTGACAAGTGATGAATGACTGACTGACTAAGGATAGAACTTCTTGAGGTAAACTGCATTCCAAGGATGCGTTAACTCAACTCCCTCGGCATCCACTAACCTATAAGCGTTCCCTGAGTAAACCTCTTTAATAACGAATGGACCCTCCCAATTTTCTTGCAATTTGCTCCTGGGACCTGGTGCCTTTATGATTTTACGCTTAAGGACCATCTCACCCACTTCGAACTTTCTCTCAAGAACTCTTTTGGCATAAAAACGTGCAATTCTCTGACGATAGACTTGAGCATGGTCAGCCGCTATCATTCGTCTCTCATCTAAGAGTTCAAGTTGTGCCAATAAGGCTTCCCGACGTCGATCAGGATCAAGTTCGGAATCCAATTGAACTCTAAGTGAGGGGACGAAGATCTCGTATGGTAGTATCGCATCCGATCCGTATGTCAAAGCATAGGGGGTTTGCCCCGTAGGAGTTCGGACCGAGGTGCGATAAGCCCAAAGAGCTTCAACCAAGCGATCTGGCCAGTCAGCATTGTTGTGAGACTTGCATGTTTTCTTTATGATTTTGATGAGAGTTTTATTAGTAGCTTCCGCTTGTCCGTTACCTTGTGGATAGTATGGTGATGAATGATGCAAATTGATACCATATTTACCACACATGTCGCGAAGCTCCTGTGAAGTGAACTGTGGTCCGTTGTCGGTGACGATGTCCCGAGGCACGCCAAACCTTGCAAGGATGTTGCGCTTGATGAACTTGACAACCGTTGATGCTTTGACTTCTATGAACGCTTCCGCTTCAGCCCACTTTGTGAAGTACTCTGTGGCGGTCAGAATGAAGGATTTCTTCCGGACTTCTCCGGTTCTATCCGCGAGAGGACCGACCACATCGAATGCCCACATGGCGAAAGGCCATGGAGCAATAAGGGGATGAAGAGAGGAAGAAGGAGCATGAATTTTATCACCGTGCAATTGGCATTTAGCACAGTGACGGACAAAATGGGTGCAATCTTCTTCCATGGTAGGCCAGTAATAGTGTCTTAGCAACTTCTGGGCAATTGCTCTACCATTGACATGGCCACCACATTCACTAGAGTGAGCAGCTTCAACAATGCTTTCAGATTCGATTTCATCGAGGCAACGGAGATAGACCCCACTGAGGGATTTCTTGTAGAGAACGCCACCTATAATCTTGTACCGTTCGGAGACACGGCGAATAGCCCGTCTATCGGCAGAAGTGGCGTAATCCGGGAAGGATCCATCTTTGAGGTAGTTCTCGATGTCAAAATACCAGGGATGGCCATCATCGAGGTCGATTTCAGGCTCTTTTGAGAGTGCATTGATTTGATAGGAGGGAGATTGAAGTTGGACAAACCAGGGATCAGCATGAGAAGGGATTCTTAGCCTTTGAACAGAGATGGTTTCGGAGGACCTTTCTAAAGGGATGGGAATGGAAGAGGCCAGAGAGGCGAGGGAATCTGCTAGGATGTTTTGGGCCCTAGGAGTGTGGACAAGGGTGAGCTTCCTAAACTGCCGGATTACCTTTGCAACCAACTCTTGATATGGTCTCAACTTGGGGTCCCGGGTTTGGTACTTGCTGAGAGATTGCCGGAGTATCAGCTGCGAATCTCCAATAATCCTTAATTCCTTGACTCCGAGCAACAATGCCATCTTCAATCCAACTAGGAGAGCCTCATACTCGGCCACATTGTTCGTGGCACGGAAGGCTAATTGGTAGGCGTGCGGGATGACTACCCCTTCCGGTGAGAGGAGGACTGCCCCTATCCCACTCCCTTTGGAATTTAGAGCCCCGTCGAAGTAAAGCACCCATGAAGGCTCACCATCAATGATGGCTCCTAACTCTTCATCGGGAAAACTTTCGTCGACTGGAGAATACGAAGGTAAGGGGTGATGGGCTAGGTGCTCAGCTATGGCATGCCCCTTGATTGACTTTTGGTTGACATAAGTGATGTCAAATTGATTGAGAAAGCTTTGCCACCTCATCAATCGCTCAGTCAGGACGGGCTTCTCAAGCAAGAACCGAATAGGGTCCATACGCGCCAAAAGTTTCACTTCATGTGCCAGGAAATAGTGCTTTAACTTTTGGGCAACCCAGACGACGGCCGCGCATGTTCTTTCCATGGCGGTGTACTTCTTTTCAGCCTCATTGAACAACTTGGATAAATAGTACACCGCTCTCTCCTTCTTCTCGTCGTCATATTGGGCCAAAACTGCTCCAGTTGAATCTTCAGTAGTTGATACATAGAGCAATAAAGGCCGACCCGGGACCGGAGGAGCGAGAACAGGGGGATTGAATAGGTAACTCTTCAACTCATCAAAGGCCTTTTGACATTTATCGTTCCAATCAAATTTTGCCTCTCCTTTTAGCATCTCGTAGAAGGGCTTACAACGGATTGAATGCTGGGAAATGAATCTCCTAATGAATTGAAGTCTGCCAATCAGCCCTCTAACTTCTCTGATGTTCCTAGGAGGCGGCATTTCGATTATTGCTTTGGCCTTGTTGGGATCAATCTCAATCCCCCTTTTGCTAACTATGAACCCAAGCAATTTCCCCGAAGAGACTCCAAAGACACACTTCTTGGGGTTCATTTTAAGCTTATGCTCTCTAGACCTTTGGAGAACCGCCCGGAGGACCTCAGCATGGCCATGTCGAGTCTTTGATTTCACCAAGACATCGTCCACATAGACCTCCATGTGCACATGCATCATGTCATGAAAAATTGCCATCATTGCCCTTTGATATGTTGCTCCTGCGTTCTTCAATCCGAAGGGCATGACGACGTAACAGTAAGTCCCCCAGGGTGTTGTGAAAGAAGTTTTCTCCTGGTCTTCCTCCGCCAGACGGATCTGGTTGTACCCCGAGAAACCATCCATGAAAGATAACATTTCAAACCCGGCAGTGTTGTCCACTAGGACATCTATGTGTGGGAGAGGGAAATCGTCCTTTGGGCAAGCACGATTAAGGTCTCGGAAATCTATACAGATCCTAACCTTACCGTCCTTCTTCATTACGGGGACGATATTAGCTACCCAATGTGGATATAGCACAACCCTGATAAATTTGGCTTTATGCAATTTGTCAATCTCCTCTTTGATCTTGAGTGCTAGCTTGGGATGTAGCCTCCTTAGCTTTTGTTTGACGGCGGTTGCATCGGCTTTTAGGACTAACCGGTGTTCGACCAAAGAGGTGTCGAGTCCCGGCATGTCCTCGTAGGACCAAGCAAAACCGTCGGAGAATTCTTTAAGGATAGCTACCAACGCATGCTCTTCTTCTTCACTCAAGTTGGCACTGACTAATACTGTCTTCGGGGATTCTTTGGTGCCAAGATTGACTTCTTTAGTAGGTTCGTCTGCAGCCGTGGTGGGCTCGTCGAACCTCTTCGTGCCATCCACATAGGAGCTCACTGGGTCTTCCTCTTCTTCTGACCCAGATTCTCCTAACCCATCTTTCTCATTAAAATCTAGCAGATAGACCCCTAGACCGTCATCTACAGAATCACCTTCTTCAAAATCTGTCTCCACGAGGGCAGGTTCCTCAAGAAATTCCGGGACTTGACTCAATTTGGCACACCTCTCGGCCAAGGCCATGACATACCGGGCAGGAACTTGCCTACCTTTTCTTTGCGAATGCATGGTTGAGAGGGACCAGACTCTCCTAATCCTGACTCTAGACTGGACTCTAAGCCTGACTCTAAACCCAAATCTAAACTAGGATCTAGACTGCTATGTACAGGACAACTATGTACATGGGAAGGGGTCCCAGAGGAGTGAAAATCTAATGGGGAGAGCGTCGGCCCTTGGCCGAGCGGAAGAGATTCCAAAGAGGAAGGGTGCTCAATGGAGATCTCGCATTTCCAACTTTGATAATTGGCGTTTTTTTTTGGGAATCAAGGCCAAGAACCATGAGTTGCTGACTCAAGGTGGCCTCGACTGGATGGATGAGAGATAGAGATGGAGATGGGAGAGGAGTAGATGCGGATGGAAGATTGGAAGCAGAAGGAGACGAGGGTAGAGATGGTGAAGAGGGGGATTCGGACCCAAAGAGTGAGAGGAGGCCGAAGTCATCACAGACTTCCTCTATTTCTGCCATTTCCTCTCCTGCTTCTTCTTCTTCTTCCTCACTCTCAGAGCAAGGCAGTTCCTCTATCAACGGCTCCCGGGTTCCCAGCTGGGTGGCCCCTTGGACAAAATGTTCATTTAAGGTCCAAGTAAGAGGTTGGTAAGGTATGAATGGATCGGGATGGACAGGGTCTGGGTGGAAACCTAGTCCAGCTTTTGGCAGCAACCTCCTAATGGCCCGAACGCTCTGGATCTGCCCTTGCCTTTCTTTTCCTAATCCATAGCCATGGACATAGCCGATGTTGGCCATCACTTCCCAACCTTTCCCTTGAGTGCAGGGAGGTTGCTCAAGCTTCTCATCAGATTGGGGTGATGGCTCAAATCACAGGGGGAGGGGAAATCGAAGAGAGACATGACTGGCTTCTTCCCCTTATCTGGGACGAAAAGATGTGGCATCTGCTCTGAGGTGATAGCATTAAGAGTCTCCAAAGTGGGAATGCTCTTGATCTTGATAATCCGCCCATTATACGGAAATTTGAAACATTGATGGGCGGTGGAAGGGATTCCTAGGGTCTGTTCTAGCCAGGGGCGACCCAGGATGGCTTTGTAAGCCGGATCGACATCAAGAACTAAGAATTCAGTGGTCATGGTAACCGGTCCGACTCCCAGCTTAAGAGCAATCTTGCCTTTGGCAACTCTTTTGGAATTGTCGTAGGCAGCAATGGTAGAGCAACTCTTCTCCAGATTATTTTCTCCTAGACCCAGCTGTTTGAGGGTCTTCATCGGACAGACATTAATGGATGCCCCGGTGTCAATGAGAGTGGAATCCACCGAAACCCCATTGAGGTTTATGGTGAGACAGAGAGGAAGCGAACGACATTCGGGGGTGGCAAGATCTTTGTCCGAGAAGGAGATCGAAGGTCCTTGAGTGAGGGAAAGGATGGCATTGGTGACCCCACTAGGAGGGAGGTCATCGTTAACCATGATTTTCTGAAGAAATTGGAAGAGAGTGGATTGATGTGACGGCGACCTCCGAATCAACTCTAAAATAGACACCCTTGCGGGCGTCTTATCAAGATGTTGGAGAATATCATATTCGGTGCCAGCCGGGGGCGGAGGAACATTATCCTCCTCATCCTGGGAAGGCCGCGGAGGTGGAGGAACGATGCGGTTCCGGAGTGTGACGTGGACGGCCTCCTGAGACTGAGGGCGGATAAGCTGAAGGGGTCTAGTAGATGACTCAGAGGCAGAGGGGGTGAGGATGGTAGTGTAGGCATCTTGAGGGGGGCGGATCAACACTAAGGGTCTCTCCTCAAGGATGGCATCCACCGAGGTGGGAGGTTCCTGGGACTCTACAGTGGGACATGGATACCACTCATCAAATCCCTCTACCCCCCATTGTTGTTCTCTCCTCACGACCCGGGGTTCCGAACAAGTCATGGTGTGGACATTTTCCTGGGATTTTGAGGAGGAGGGGTTGTTACTTTGGTGGTTGGGGAGAGGGTTGCTAAAGATGCCGAGGTCCCTTTTGGTGTACCTAGACTTGGCTATGGCCACCTTGACATCCTCCCAGTTGATTCTTCCCTGGTCATTCATATCATAGACCCAGTCACGAAAGGTAAAGCAATTGGTGATAAAATGACCATGGGCTCTATGGTACGGACAATATTTGGAGGTGTCAATCCTCGGGTTGTTATTCTCCCTTTGTGGGGGGAGTTGGATGGCATCACACGACATGAGGGCGAAGAACACGTCCTCAAGAGTCTCCGGGAGGGGAGGATAGTGCGACCTCTTGGGGCCAGGTCGGGTGTAGCCGGAAGAAGGGGGAGGAACAGCAGAGTAAGGCTTGGAAGGATGTGACGGAAATTGGTGAGGATTAGAGGGAGGATTGGACGGAGGGATAGAGGACTTGTTGGGAGGCCTCAAAGGCTGGCTGCAAGCACTTACAGACTCATTGACGGTCACCCCTTCGGTGGTAGGTGCCGCGGGAGCCTTACGTGCTTTTGGCTTTCCTTCAAGGAAGTGGGGGAGAGAGGAGTCCTTGATTTGATTTTCAACTACCCTGGCTCTGTTGTAAAGATGTGAGAAGGAGTGGAACTCACTTAGCATTAAGACGGAGCGGAGCACAGGAGTAGTGTTAGTAACCAAGAGGGTTATGGCTTGAGACTCCGGGATAGGAATGTCGGCTCTTGAAGCCATGGACCTCCATCGGTTGGCATAGGTTACAAAGTCTTCGTTCGACTTCATCTTTTCTGCCATCAAGTCGGAAAGTGTGGGGACTTGAGTGGCCATGTATGAAAAGTGCGAGATGAATCGCTCGGAGACTATGTCAAAATTAACAAGGTCAGATGCGGGTAGAGAGGTAAACCACCTCAAAGCTTCCCCTTCCAATGACTGTTGGAAAAGGTGAACTAAGAGGACCCGATCATATAACCACCGATGGGAATCCATGGTGAAGCCGGCGAGATGAAATTGGGGGTCGGAGGTCCCATCATACTTGCGGTATTTTGGGGCCTTGAAGTCGGGGGGAAAGTAAGCATTGGGGAGCTTGCAGTAGTTTAGTAGCGAATGAGGTTTAGAATGGGATAAGGAATCCGCTACAAGCTTCCTAACGAGACCTTCAACCTCCGAAAGGGGAACAGATTTAGATTGAATGAGGGGTGCGATTTGGGTAGGTGGCGAATAGGCGGAAGGAGGAGTGGGAATTGGAGTATGCAAAGGAACGGGAGTGACAGGAGGAATGAAGGCGGAGACAGGAACTCGGGATGGGGTGACTGGTTTAGGAGTGGGTCTAGATGTGGAGGCATTGAATGGGGATAAAGATGGAGTGGAAGGGGAGGTAGCTGCCCGGACAGTATGCTTTGAAATCATAGAAATGATATCCTCGGGCGAGTACCGGGACATGAGTCTAGCAAATTCGGGGTCTTCTTGACTGTCTTGATCATGAGTAGGATTGACCCTTAAACTCACTTCTTCATTATCAGCCTGAGAAGATGATTGGACTGACTCCTCAGGCTGGACATTGGTATTAATCATACCGACCATTTCATTGATATTATCATCATATTCAAAAGCCGGTTTGTTAGTCATGTCAACAGGATCCAACCAAGTGTCCATTAGCACACAACCTATGGATTTTAAAGTGGTCAAAGTTGATTAACTTTACTGTTTAGACAGAAATGTGGGTTTCTACCAAACAATGTTAGCAATCAACGTCCCCAAAATTTTAAAAATTACCAAAGTTGTGTGTTGAGTTAAGTTGATTGGTAAGACCGTCCTCTCAAAGCTCACTCGAATCCCGGTGAGTAGGTGACTAGACAAGGTGGGTAAAGGTCCTCCTGCCCCGTACCGTGAGGGAATCCACGGAATTTAGGGACTTATAGAGTTTTCTTCGGAGCCAACCCGATTTACCCGAGCGGGAATCCCCGAGTAAAAGGTTGTAAACCGAAGAAGGGTGATCCTAGAAATGTGAGGGGAGGCTAGAAAAGAGGAGAAGAAGACCCCCTGGAGACTGAGGACTGTTAGTGACAAACAGTAAGCAAACAACAAATAAAAAACAAGGCAAAACAAACAGAAAACAGAGAAAAACAGGTTTCTGTAAAACTAAACGGCAAGCACGTTGACGCCAAGTTTATCAGAAATAAGTAGACGGCACAATCGACTGACGCTAACATACAGTAAACGGCACCCTAGATGGACGCTAAGAAGTGTTCAACGGCAGGAAGACTGGACGTTTACCTGGGTAGGCGGCAAGATCGCTTGCCGTCTACCTGGATGCACTCAGACCGCAGCAGCAGTGTTGTCCCACCGTGATCGCCAGAAAAGAGACTGTGGACGTCTCGTTCCGCCCCCGTCTTCGGATGCCGACTGATGTGACCTTCTCCGACGGTGGTTCACGGACGTTCCGCTCCCTCGTTGGCGATGGAGAATGTGCCGGTTGACCTCGTTGACTTCTCGTTTGACCAGGTTGACTGAGGGAAAACAAGGAGAACCAGAAGGGGATGGGAGATGATTGTGATCGCCAGGGCCTTACCTGTGCCCAAGGAGTTGTGTGATCACGCCGGAGTGGTAGCCTCGCGTCGCGGGTGATGGTGAGACTTCGACTTCTTCTCCTTCAGCCGGCCAAAAGAGAAGAGCTCCACGGTCTTCTTTGGATTGTTCCTGCCACAGAACAAGACTCAATTAGACTCTAAATAGTGCAGCAAATGTTCAAAACGAAAGGTGGAAGGCCCAAAAGGAGAGTCCCGTACCGGTTGCGGACTTGAGAAGAGGGGTGGCCAAATGCTATGACCACCCTTCTTCCCTCCGTTTTGGTTGGGAAACCCCTTTCTAGGTGTGTAGGAAAGTGACCTACGTGCCTAGAGTGTGTGGGAAAGTGTGTGTGACATGCAAGTATCTAAGAGAGAAATAGAGAAGGGGAGGAAGAGGGGGAGGTGATCCTCGTAGTTGTTGATGCTAGCTCGTTGCAGAAGCTCCTTCAGCTCCTTAGAAGCCTCCTTGGACGTCCCACAGGTTGAGAGGAAGTAGAGGAAGACTTGGTGAAGCTTGAGTGTGATTTTCTCTCTCCTCTCTCAAAGCTTGAGCATATGGACGTCCAGCCTCTCCCTCCCTGTTTAGAGGGACCAAGGGGGAGTTATATAGACAATGAGCTCGGGGGTTGAGAGCATTGGATGCTCAAGTGTGAAGAAACACACTTGCACATGTGGCACTCCATGTGTTTAAGCTCCAACCAATAGGGAGAGGCCAAATGGGATTTTTACTGGGTCAAGGGACTGCCAAGGTGGCCCATATACCCGTTGGGAACGGCCCCATGCGTTGCGTGGCCGAGACAAGGGCGCTAGTGGGCTGGAATCTCGGGTTAGTTGCACAGACCAGTAAACGCTCTCGACGTCCAGGGATCAGGCCGCCAACCTCATGCAGACGTCCATCGAGGTGGACGCCAACATGGGTCAACGTCCAGGGGCATTGCCGCCAACCTATAGTCGGCGGCAATCGATGCTGCCGTCTACATGGGATCCGAGGCTGGTCAACACATGGTCAAACGAGGCTTAATGGGCCAAATAGCCTTGCGGGAAATGGGCCAAATCTCGCGTCTACACCGGGGTCAACCAAAACATGAGCAGCTCTACTAAGGATAGGCAAGGGACCTATAACCAGGTTCGATGCCTCGGCCTGCTCCCTGGTAAGCACCATCACATGACCACGACCACGCCCACACTGCGGCGCTTGCTAGGGCTGCTGCTGCTGTGGCGGCTACTGGTGCTGTGGAAACTACTGCTACTTCTAGTACGGATGGAACTGTTGAGGCTGCTGCTGGTACTGCCCTTTCTACCGCTGGAGGGAACTAGTACTGCGATAGATGCTGCACGTACTGAACTGGCTGCTGCGGCTGCTGGACTGGCCCCATCGGGCAATCCCTCCTGAAGTGGCCCGGCAAACCACAAGTGTAGCAGGCTGCCTCCTATCTGTAAGGAATCGATCGGGGCGCAGCGGAAACACGATTTCCACCGATAGATATCGTTGTCGGTGGTCGGATCGAACAAAAACCGTGAACCCGCGCACAGGAAGATCCGATCTTTACCTTTGCGGGGTTGTGAAACTCCCGAATCCGGGGAGGAAGTGGCACTGGAGGCGCTGGTGCTTCAAGCCGTTCAAATGTTCGGCCTCTAGACGTATCCACGCGAGCTCCGGACGCAGACGGGATCTCCTCGGTCTCCACGCGTCTCCCGGATCTCAACTCCACCATGTGCCACAGAGAGAGAAGAGAGAAGAGGTGGGGGCGCCCTGGAGAGAGAGAGGAGTGGGGCGGCCAGGGAGAGAGCCTGGAGCTTGGCCCAGGGTTTGACTCTCTGCTAATACTTATAGACACTGTGGTTTTTCACAAAAACCCAGTTATTGTCTATAACAACCATCCTGCCCAGTCTGCTCGAAACTCTATTACGTGTGACCCTCTAGGCCCAAGTGCTAGTCCAGTTTTCTGCCCATTAAGCCCAATAACTCTTTATTGACTTATTGCAATTAATTAATATCTCATATTAATTAATTACACAATCAATTATCGTCTCACGATAATTGATCGGGCTTCCAATCAAGTTGGGTGCCAAGCAACACCACTTGATCCTGGAAAGCATTGGGGTTCAGAAACCCAATCAAGGAACCTTTTTCCGTCATTAGTTACCACGTGACTATAATCCTTCGCTCGCACAATGCTCCCGAGTGCACTTAGGGTATGGTCAACTGCCAAACCCTAATATGTGCACTCACCTGGTTTAGATGCCGCATAACAATATCATAAAACTCCTTTTCTGATAAGTAGTCATGCCTTGGCCAGGGACTATCAGGCATCTTTCCTTAGAGCATTCACTCTCTTATTACCGAGAGCGAGCGATCCCATATTGACCACACAATCACCTTCGAAGGTATTCCGCTAGATCCGAACACTTAACTGATTAAGACCTCATGGTTAGAGATCTATAAGTCAAGGTCAAAACCTAGAAGTCCACCAACAAGGTGTCCTTGGTGTCTCAGGTCTAAGGACCAATCACGCCACTGTGACAATGAATCTAGCTGGTTGACAGTTAGGTAACATTACCATCTAGCGATTCATAACGGATCAGTTCAGTGAACTCATTCCCAATGAGCACCTACAGATTTACCTTAGTGTCTCCACACAAGTGACTATGAGATCAGTCACCCTCATCATATGAGCAGGTGCAACCTGTACTAGTCTAACCGGATATCCGATGTCCTTCTCGAATATCCTCTGACTAGGAACAATTAAGAATATACGTTTAAAGGATATTAATCTCATTGTTATGATCTCATCATAATTAATATCCATTGCGTATATTCATGGACTTCATAATGAAAAGATAAACGAATTACACATAATGAATGTAAAAGCCTTATTATTATTATCAAAGAACAAGATTGTACAAGTTATGATTGGCTTGAGGACACCCATAACTAACAATCTCCCACTTGGACTAAAGCCAATCACCTTTATGTCTTAAACCCATAGACTCTAGGTGGCGCTCAAACACGATTTGAGTCAAAGGCTTCGTCAGTGGATCTGCAATGTTGTCAACTGAAGGAACTCTTTCCACCAGTACATCTCCTCTAGTGATAATCTCCCTGATCAGGTGAAATCGCCTCAGAATGTGCTTTGACTTCTGATGAGACCGCGGCTCTTTCGCTTGTGCAATGGCCCCATTGTTGTCACACAGCAATGGGATGGATCAGAGTCACCCGGCACCACACCAAGGTCGGTGATGAACTTCTTCATCCACACTGCCTCCTTGGCGGCTTCAGCTGCAGCAATGTACTCAGCCTCTGTCGTCGAGTCTGCAGTGGTTTCTTGCTTGGAACTCTTCCAGCTCACTGCACCTCCGTTTAAGGTGAACACAAACCAGATGTAGACTTGCTATCATCTGGATCTGACTAGAAACTCGAGTCAGTGTATGCCCAAAGTTTTAAGTCCCCTCCTCCATAAACCAGAAATATATCCTTAGTCCTTCTCAAGTACTTAAGGATACATTTCACTGCCATCTAGTGTGTTTCACCTGGATTTGCCTGATATCTGCTCGTAACACTTAGAGCAAATGCCACATCAGGCCTTGTACATAGCATGGCATACATGATAGACCCTATAGCCGAAGCATAGGGGACTCTATCCATGACTGCCCTCTCTTCAGGAGTCTTAGGAGACTGCTCCTTAGAGAGATTAATCCCATGTCTCATAGGTATGAGACCTCTCTTGGAATTTTCCATGCCAAACCTTTTGACAATGGTATCTATGTACATTGATTGGGTTAAGCCAAGCATCCTCTTGGATCTATCTCTATAGATACGTATTCCCAATACGTAGGATGCTTCTCCCAAATCCTTCATGGAGAAGTTCTTTGACAACCAAACCTTTACTGATGATAACATCCCTACATCATTCCCAATGAGTAAGATGTCATCAACGTAAAGTATGAGAAAAGTGATAGCACTCCTACTGATTTTCTTATACACACATGGTTCATCTTCATTCTTAATGAAGTCATAAGATTTGATAGCCTCATCAAACCTTATGTTCCAACTACGAGAAGCTTGCTTCAATCCATAGATGGACCTTTGAAGCCTGCATACTTTATCTGGACACTCTTTGGATGTAAAACCCTCAGGCTGTATCATATACACTTCTTCCTCAATGTTTCCATTGAGGAAAGCGGTTTTTACATCCATCTGCCAGATCTCGTAATCAAAGTATGCAGCAATGGCAAGAAGAATTCTGATCGACTTTATCATAGCAACTGGTGAGAAAGTTTCGTCATAGTCAATTCCTTGCCTTTGACGATACCCCTTTGCCACCAACCTTGCCTTATAATTGTCGATCTGTCCATCTGCACCGATCTTTCTCTTAAAGATCCACTTACACCCAATAGGTACAATACCTTCAGGCAAGTCTACCAAGTTCCAAACTTGGTTGGTGTACATGGACTGCATCTCAGAATTCATGGCATCTCGCCATTTCCCTGACTGAGGACAATCAACAGCCTCTTGGTAGGTCTTTGGATCATCATCCTCATTATAAGACATGCCTTCACTAATATGTCCAACATATCTTTCAGGCTGTCTAGGTACTCTACCAGACCTACGCTGAATGTGTGTATATTCCTGAACAGGTTCCAGAACTGATGTTTCAACTGGTGGACTTTGCACAGTCTGTGGATCTAGAACCTCTTCTAGATCTACCTTACTCCCATTGTCCTCTTGGGTAAGGTACTCCTCTTCCAAGAAGACAGCTCTCCTGGCAACAAATACTCTTTGTTCACCAGGGTGGTAAAAGTAGTACCCAGATGTTTCTTTTGGGTATCCAACAAACCTGCACTTATCAGTTCTGGAGTCCAGTTTATCTGAGTCGTGTTTCTTTACATGGGCAGGACAGCCCCAGATTTTAACATGTTTAAAATCAGGCTTTCTACCCTTCCATATCTCATATGGAGTGGAAGACACAGATTTACTGGGAACCCTGTTCAGCAGATATGCCGCTGACTCTAGCGCATATCCCCATAAGGAAACTGGTAACTGTGAACGGCTCATCATGGATCGCACCATGTCCAACAAGGTACGATTTCTCCTTTCCGATACACCATTCATCTGTGGTGTATAGGGAGGAGTCCATTGAGAAAGGATACCATTGTCCTTTAAGAATTGTGTGAACTCTGTACTTAAGTATTCACCTCCTCGGTCTGACCGTAGGATTTTAATATTCTTTCCAGTTTGTTTCTCAACTTCATTCTTAAATTCTTGGAATTTCCCAAAGGCTTCAGATTTGTACTTCATTAAGTAAACAAATCCGAACCTTGAGTAGTCATCCGTGAATGTAATGAAGTATGAGTAGCCACCCTTGGCTTGGGTAGACATTGGACCACATACATCCGAATGCATTAGTTCCAATATGTCCTTGGCCCTATCTCCATGTCCACTAAATGGAGATTTGGTCAACTTACCCATTAAACAGGATTCACAAGTTGCATATGATTCATAATCAAATGGATCTAAGTATCCATTCTTATGCAACTTTTGAAGCCTATTCTAGCCAATGTGACCAAGCCTACAATGCCATAAGTAGGCAGTGTTCACACTATTCTTACTTCTCTTAGGAGAAACATCAACATGGAGATTTTCATAAGAGACATCAAGCAGATACAAACCATTCACCAAACTTGCTAAATCAAGTAGTTTATTTCTTAAATAAACTGAACAACTATTGTTCTCAATGGTAAACATGTATCCAATTCTGTCTAAACAAGAAACAGAAATAATGTTCTTAATGATACTAGGAACATAGTAGCAATCATCTAATAAAAGCAAATCTCCAGAAGGTAACTTGAGCTTCACTGTCCCCACAGTGTGTGCACCAACACTTGTGCAGTTTCCAAGCCTCAAGTTCACCTCGCCCTTGCTCAGCTTCCTTCTACTTGTCAGCACCTGCACAACATTGCAGATATGAGAAGCACATCCATTGTCTAAAACCTAAGATGTAGAATCTCTAATAGACAAGTGAAGATCTATCATATAGATACCTGAAGCTTCGCCAAGCTTCTGCTTCTCCTGAGCCTTCATTGCAAGATAGTCCTTGCAATTTCTTTTCCAATGCCCCTTTTTCTTACAGTGGAAGCACTCGCCCTTTTCTTCTCCTTTGCTTATGTCCTTCTTTTGTTTCTGCCTAGACTGCTTCTTTGCATTGCCTTTCTTAAAGGCTTGCCCTGCTCTCCTCTTCTTGTTGGACTTTCCAACCATGAGAATAGTGGGCTTTTCCTTCTTAAGGTTGCTCTCAGCAGTCTTCAGCATGTTGAGCATCTCAGCTAAACTCACCTCAATCTTGTTCATTGTGAAGTTCACAATGAACTAGGAATATGAATCTGGAAGTGACTGGAGAATGAGGTCCGTGCTTAGTTCCTTGTCAAGAGGAAAACCAAGCCCTTCGAGCCTCTCAATCCACTCTATCATCTTCAGCACATGAGATTGTACTGAAGACCCCTCTGCCATGCGAGCTCTGAACAGGGCCTTGGATATCTCATATCTCTCCACCCTGCTCTACTCTTCAAAGAGCTCCTGCAAGTGCTGCATGATGGATCTAGCATCCATGTTCTCATGCTGCCTTTGCAACTCATTGCTCATTGAGGCAAGCATGTAGCATTGGGCCAGAGTGGAATCCTCCTTCCACTTCGCAAACTCAAGCGTTTCCCCTTCAGGTGCATCAAGGGGTGATTCAGCTGGGATCTCACCCTCCAGGACATAGGCAATGCGCCCAGACCTGAGGACAATCTTCAGGTTTCTGAGCCAATCCGAGTAGTTCGGGCCTGTCAATCTGTTGGCATCTAGTATGCCACGGAGTGGGTTACCTGACGACATTTTTGCCTATAAAGGAAATGTAAACACAATTAGCAGATGTTCATAATAATAATTAAATCTAGATTAGGACTTTAATCAAGATTAGCTCCCACTATTTTCCGACAGACTGTATAACCCTCAGATATACAGAATGGGAGACTCCGACGGTCTCCTAGTGGGGATCGGAATCTTACAGACTCATAGCATGATCTTGTGGATAGCACAATAAACCATACTATGATCTGAAAGCGGTCAACTCTTGACACTTGCAACTCTTGCAATATCCGATCTTATTTTGGCCCCTGAATTTTAATGACCTTGTGGATAGCACAACAAGTCATTAAACCCAGTCTAAGCAATACCATCATTACGTAACGACCATAGATTTGGATGTAGCCCTTGTGGATAGCACAACAAAACTACACCGGTCCTCTATCCCGTTTAAGGCATCACTATGCCATAGTTTTAGTCTGTCATCAGATTTGGCAAGCCTTGTGGATAGCACAACAAACTTGCCCGATCTAATGACAATCCTAAAACTATAATGATGGAGGGCCACATAATTCATTCTTAATGATTACGCTACGGCTTAAAATTTAAACAAGGAGGGATTTTGATATATTTTATCTTGGTCTCTATATCTGCGTGCTATTGATATATAGAATTTGGAATATCATATATTTAATTATATATATCCTAGCACATTCCACATATATCATATATATGAAGAAAAATGATGGATGATCATGGACTTTAACTTAGAGTGGCATTACCAGAGCCAGTTGGTAATCCACAAACACGGTGACTAAATGGCAGCCCCGCATCGAATGCATTTGCTTGATGTAACTCTATCTCCATGAAGGTCCTGCATGGTACTCTCCTCCATCTCCGCCAATCCGCTTCTTATAATTACAAGTAATATTTAAATTGGGCTCGCAGGCCCATAAATGTACATCAGATAATAATAAGAAACGTTGAACAAGTCAAGGGGAGTACATAACAGGAGGGAGATAGAATGTACAACCCAGATTTAATAGAGGGAGAGAGGGAGGCACGCAGTCCTCATAAATTACATCACATGCCATTAACCATAAACATCATCACATGACATCTAAGTCCATGATCGTCCATCCACACATCAACACATCACATGCATCAATAAGCAATCATCACATAATTACTTCTGAAATAACTTTTATTTCAAAAATATATATAATAACTATATTTTGAAAACTATTTAACTAAACAATTTAGCTAACATGGATAACATCTAATCAACATTAGATAAACGTCATTCACCGTAACTGCATGAATCCGCCAAAATTACAGTTAATTAATTTCACAAGAATCACATTCTTAATTAATTAACATGCTTTAATTAGATGGTAGGAAATAACTAAAAAATTTTTAGATTTTCCTTAAACTAATTAAGCAATGGGTCATACATATGAAAAATAATTTACAGAGAGTTAAAACATTTTTAAAACTCTTAAAAATAATTTTCATAATTTTCTGGGATTTTAAAACCATTTAAATGATTTTAAACAAAATAAAAAACATTAAAAATGGGAAAAAGGGGGGGGGGGGGGGAAGGGGGCGGACCGGATCCGGATCCGGCGCGGGCCGGATCCGGCCGCCCGTGACCCGCGGGGGTCCGCCCGCGACTTACCCGCGGGCAGACCCGCGCGGGGTCACCCCCGCCGCCCGACAGGGCCCGCGGCGGCTGGGGAAACCCTAGCCGCCGCCCCCCACTGGCGCAGCGCCGGTGGGGCGCGGCCCTGCCGCCCTCCACGCCGCCTTCGGCGGCCGCGGACGGCGCGGACGGTGCCGGAAGCCGCCGCCCTCCACCCCTACCAACCCAGAAAACCCCCCGGAAAACCCCAAAATCAAAAACGCCCCCTTATCTTGGACTGTCCAAGATGCATGGCGGTGGCTTATTGCAAGGGGTCGTGTGGCCTCTACAGAGGGACAAACAACGCCACAAGAGGTTCTTCGGGAAGCCCTTGGTACCAGGAACGATTTCCATGTACCAAACACAAAGTGCACATCTCATGTGCGACCCAAGAGCAAAGTAAAATTGGCGATTCATGCATAACGCGAACCGACGAAAAATGCATGAAATGACGATCATACGACGCCGATACCGACCGGGCCAGCAACCTGGCTCTGATACCACTGTAAGGAATCGATCGGGGCGCAGCGGAAACGCGATTTCCACAGATAGATATCGTTGCCGGTGGTCGGATCGAACGAAAACCGTGAACCCGCGCACAGGAAGATCCGATCTTTACCTTTGCGGGGTTGTGAAACTCCCGAATCCGGGGAGGAAGTGGCGCTGGAGGCGCTGGTGCTTCAAGCCGTTCAAGTGTCCGGCCTCTAGACGTATCCACCCGAGCTCCGGATGCAGACGGGATCTCCTCGGTCTCCACGCGTCTCCCAGATCTCAACTCCACCATGTGCCACAGAGAGAGAAGAGAGAAGAGGTGGGGGCGTCCTAGAGAGAGAGAGGAGTGGGGCGGCCAGGGAGAGAGCCTGGAGCTTGGCCCAGGGTTTGACTCTCTGCTAATACTTATAAACACTGCGGTTTTTCACAAAAACCCAGTTATTGTCTATAACAACCATCCTGCCCAGTCTGCTCGAAACTCTATTGCGTGTGACCCTCTAGGCCCAAGTGCTAGTCCAGTTTTTTGCCCATTAAGCCCAATAACTCTTTATTGACTTATTGCAATTAATTAATATCTCATATTAATTAATTACACAATCAATTATCGTCTCACGATAATTGATCGGGCTTCCAATCAAGTTGGGTGCCAAGCAACACCACTTGATCCTGGAAAGCATTGGGGTTCAGCAACCCAATCAAGGAACCTTTTTCCATCATCAGTTACCACGTGATTATAATCCTTCGCTTGCACAATGCTCCCGAGTGCACTTAGGGTATGGTCAACTGTCAAACCCTAATATGTGCACTCACCTGGTTTAGATGCCGCATAACAATATCAGAAAACTCCTTTTCTGATAAGTAGTCATGCCCTGGCCAGGGACTATCAGGCATCTTTCCTTAGAGCATTCACTCTCTTATTACCGAGAGCGAGCGATCCCATATTGACCACACAATCACCTTCGAAGGTATTCCGCTAGATCCGAACACTTAACTGATTAAGACCTCATGGTTAGAGATCTATAAGTCAAGGTCAAAAACCTAGACGTCCACCAACAAGGTGTCCTTGGTGTCTCAGGTCTAAGGACCAATCACGCCACTGTGACAATGAATCTAGCTGGTTGACAGTTAGGTAACATTATCATCCAGCGATTCATAACGGATCAGTTCAGTGAACTCATTCCCCAATGAGCACCTACAGATTCACCTTAGTGTCTCCACACAAGTGACTATGAGATTAGTCACCCTCATCATATGAGCAGGTGCAACCTGTACTAGTCTAACCGGATATCCGATGTCCTTCTATAATATCCTCCAACTAGGAACAATTAAGAATATACGTTTAAAGGATATTAATCTCATTGTTATGATCTCATCATAATTAATATCCATTGTGTATATTCATAGACTTCATAATGAAACGATAAACGAATTACACATAATGAATATAAAAGCCTTATTATTATTATCAAAGAACAAGATTGTGCAAGTTATGATTGGCTTGAGGACACCCACAACTAACACTATCTGCCCTGCTCAGCTCCCTACTGGACGCACTGCTCCGTAAACCTTGACTGACGCCTCTGCTGCCGGCTCTGTCCACCCCCGCGAGTAGACAACTGCCTGAACTTCGAGCGAATCCCGGAACTGCCTGAGCCCAAAGAAGAAGAAGTCGCACTACCGTGACTCCCTGTGGGACGCTGGTACGGCGAGGACCTGGAAGAGGCTCCTCCCTGCTACTGCTGGGGCTGCCAGGTCTCTCTCTCCAAGGCGGTGGTCTTAGCCACGACCTCTCCTAAGGTGGTACGCATATGAGCAGTCATGCCCCACCTCAAATCTGGCCTCAGTCCTACAATGAATCTCTCTGCACAAGCCTGCTCGCTGCCTGCGACATGAGGAACATGCCTCAACAACCAGAGAAATCTCTGGTGGTACTGAGTAACTGCGAGATCGCCCTGAACCAACTCATGGAACTGGTTTATCTCTCACGTCGAGCGTAGTCGGGGAAGTACTCGCCGTAAAAGACCTCCAAAAACCGCTGCCAAGTGATCTGGTCCAAACGCTACCCCTGGAAGTGAGTCTTCCGCTGAACTCTCCACCACTCATGGGCTGCTCCCTTGAGCTGGTACACCGCCAGTCTGACCTGGTCCTCCTCGGCGCACTCCATAGTCTTGAACGTGCGCTCCATCTCGTGCATCCAACTCTCTGCCTTGTCTGGATCATACTCACCAAAGAACATCGGTGGTCAGAGATGGAAGAACCTCTCCAAGAGGGCGGTCCTATCCTCAGTGACAGCTGTCACGCCCCGACGCGGAATATCGGAACGCGAGGCAGTTGCAAGTGAACGGGTATAGAGTGAGCGCTAGACATCAAACCATTGCACAATGAATAATACTAAAGCAAATTCATTTCATTAATACATTCTAATGCCTAGTTACAACCACTAATATCAGAGCCAATCTATAGGGCCCAATTACATTGAAAGAAAGTAAAAGACTAAACTTCAATCCTAACTACTACAATGCTAAATATAGCAATAGGACGCTAGAGTACTCAAGACATCACTCCAGGTCATTCCCGTCCTCTTGAGTGTATGGTTCATCCTCGGTCTCACCTGAGAACACAACGACAAATAACACAGGGTGAGCAATAACGCCTAGTAGGACTTAAAGCTCATGATCAAGCATGCTTTAAGCGATTAATGTCTTATAAAGCAGGATAACTAGAGAGAATAACGAGAAACATATAGAAAGTAGTGGTACACGATAACAAGGGACAATAGCACAATGCACGAGAGTATAGCACGACAAGTTTTGATATCAGATTGGCCGTTTAACAAGATAACAAGCAAAGTTGAACTTCAGTGCACAAGTCACGATAGCAAGTGTTGGTCAATATTCTTTCAACCACGAGTTTCAAGTAAACCAATAATTGATTGTTTGATTAATTGATTGCCATAGATCGAATCTTGCGTGTTCATGCATTAGGTGTATGCCATCACCCAGATCATTAGACCCTCGCGAGTTATAGCCTTTCAGGTGCTCCTCCCAAGGACCAGACCGGGCCCTTATAATGTTGCCTAGCATAGTCATGTTTTTATCGTAGACAATCAATTTAATGGCCAAATAGAGTACCAAGAAATAGATGAGAGTACTAGATGAATAGACGAGATAGTAGAGTGAACGTGAATAGATGAGCGAGTAGAGTATAGATGAGGGCTAAGGGACAATGCACGTAACTCTCCGAGTAAACAGGCGATAGTAACAGTTGCACAACATGCGCACATGGTGTTGGCAGTCAGGTGGAACTCACGACCCTACCACGGGCCATGTTAAGCATAGGTCCAGAGGTCCGGCATGATTCGAGATGAGAGCGAACTTCTAATCCGTTTGGACCATATTGATCCCTAAAGGGTGTAATAGGTGTTAGGGTACAACCGGCTCATCGACCATGTGGGAATCCATGATCAGAGGAAACTTATGGAGGCCTTGAACAAAGACTCACTAGTCCGGCAGAAGGAGTATCCGACGGAGAGTTCGTCCTAGCCAAGAGAGTGTGTATATAGAAACAAGTACTCGACGTTCTAGAGGAATTCTAGAACAGTGGAGCGTCGATATCGGTAAATAAACAACGCAGGAAACGAATACAAGTCCTTTAAAATAGGGCAATTAATATACTTTATTGCAATAAATTACAAGATACATTATGAGGTATTGTATGCCATATTTCAGCCATATATGGATGGTTCATGTGTGTGTAAGTGTAAGAGAAATCATAGACAGAAAAGAAGTCGTGAATATGTATTTTAAAGCATTCAATATAGCTCCTTTTAAAACTGGTGTTTTTACTGCGTGTATGACTGTTAAAAAGGCGTAAAAATATTTTTGAAAGTGAGAGTAACAAATTTTATGGGTTTTCATGCAAAATCCTGTGAACGCGACGTAGGCCAGTAAGGGTAGCGACAGGGTCAGGACAAATCGCGACAAGGCCTGAAAAGGGTCGCGACAGGGCTGTCTGCTCAGGCGGCCAGAATGCGACGGGGTCTCCTGTCGAGTTCAGAACGTGACAAGACGATGGTCGCGACGGCTCTGAGAATGCGGCGTGTCGAGCCGTCGCGTTCTTAGGTATTTCACCTGAGTTCGAGCGGGAAACATGTTCTACATCGGATTGCGTGCCAACTTGATTTGTTTGGACACAGGGTACTTTGAAAAATCATAACTAATTACATAGTCAATGAAAAATCACGAAACAAGTTGCAAATCAAAGTAGACATGTAAGGGTACTTCCAGTAAATCGGAATTAGAGAGAGAGCATGGTTCATACAGGGTTTGAACATGAGCAAGAACGAGTTATTCAGAACATGACACAGAGAGAAAGATCGATTAAATTCGATCAACATGCTCGATGAAATTTAGGGCTTTTAGGGGCAAAAGATCCCTAACAACATGAAGTATCTACAGTAAAAATTTCGTAGCATGGAATCAAGTATACATAGAGATTTGAATTAAACATGATGTCTCGGGGTTATCATGTTTGCAGATCTTCTAAAATCAAGAACAAAAGATTGGCTCGATGAAAAAGAGGGAATCAAGAGGGCTTTTGTTCCTGGTGATTTGAACTACCTACAGACGAGTTTAATTTAATTTTGCTCGTGAGAATGCCTACATTTGACTCGATTTATCTTCTAGTGCTTAGAACTCCAAGAACGAGGAAGAAGCTCCAAGAACTCCTTCTCCCTACGAGATCCTCTCCTCCTTGGCCTCTTCTCCACATCCAAAAAACCTTTGGCAACGAGCTAGGGTCGGCCAAGAGGGTTTAAGAGATGTATTTATATAAATACAAGTTCCTATTCCTACTACTACTCAAATTCCTCTTAATTACGAGATTTCCTAACTCTACCTTTCCTCTCTTTCTTTCCAATCTCTAATTGGGTTAGGATAGTATCTAAATTCGTGCTAGACTATATGGAGTAGGTTTAGGAATCCAATTCCCACTCTAGCCACTTTTATTGCTTTAATAACCCCTTTCCAATTAGGAGATAATTAAACTCCGAATTTAGGGTATTTTCTTATTATTCTCCCTTTGTAAATACATATTTTTGACCCAATAAGTTCTAGAGGATCCATTAAGCAAAACCCACTACTCTTTTCCATTTAATGGGTTTTATTTAATACTCTTTTCATTGAATATCCCTTTAGCTGAGTTTTTAATTTATTATTAAAATTTTTATTTTCTCCAAAATCCAGGTTGCTACATCCTCCCCCTCTTAAAAGAATTTGGTCCCCAAATTCATATGACCTTACAGGAGAGAATGGCTTACTGAATAGATCAGGGTAGTTGCGTCTGATAATTCCTTCTGGTTCCCATGTGGCTTCTTCCACTCCGCGGTTATTCCATAAGACCTTCACCACGTGAATGGGATGATTTCTTAGTTGTTGTACCTTCCGTTCCAGTATCTTGACTGGCTTCTCTTCGTATGTCACATCCTTGTTCAACACCAACTTCTCGTGGCGAATGATGTGTGTGGGGTCGTACACATATTTCCTAAGCATGGAAACATGGAACACATTGTGTACACATGATAGATCCGGTGGCAACGCCAGCCGATATGCAACCTCACCAACCCTTTCGAGTACTTCAAAAGGACCGATGAATCTAGGGCTGAGCTTTCCCTTTACACCGAATCTTTGGATCCTGCGAGTAGGTGACACTTTTAGAAATACATGATCACCTACTAGAAATTCTAGATCTCGCCTTCTTTTGTCGGCGTAGCTCTTCTGTCTAGATTGGGCAATCTTGAGCCGATCTCTGATTACCTGAATGTCCTTTGTTGTCCGTTGCACCATGTCTGGGCCTAGCCATTGTTGTTCTCCAACCTCATTTCAGCATACAGGAGATCTACAGTTCCTTCCGTAGAGCACTTCGAATGGTGCCATCTTAATGTTCGCCTGATAACTGTTGTTATAGGAGAATTCGATAAGTGGTAGGTGCTCATTCCAATAACCTTGAAAATCTATAGTGCAAGCTCTCAACATGTCTTCCACTATTTGGTTGGTTCTTTCAGTTTGCCCATCGGTTTGTGGATGGAATGCGGTACTAAAGTTGAGTTTAGTACCCAGTGCACCTTGCAGCCCTTTCCAAAAGTGAGATGTGAATCTCGGATCTCGATCCGAAACAATAGATGATGAAATGCCATGTAGTCTTATAATCTCTTTGACATATAAGGCAGCTAGTACCTCCACTGACCACTTACTCTTTATAGGCAGAAAGTGGGCGGATTTGGTTAGTCGGTCCACTATGACCCATATGGCGTCGAGCCGACCACGAGTCTTGGGTAAACCCATGATGAAGTCCATGCCAATGCTTTCCCATTTCCATTCCGGAATATCGAGTGGTCTGAGTACACCCGCAGGGCGCAGGTGTTCCGCTTTTACTTGTTGGCAAGTAAGGCAGTGAGCAGCATGCTCGGCTACTTCTCTCTTCATGTTCGGCCACCAAAACGTTCTTTTCATGTCTTGATACATTTTGGTACCTCCAGGATGAATGGTGTACTTTGTCTTGTGGGCTTCATCCATTAGCTTTCTCTTCAATTCTTCATTGTCAGGAACACATCCCCTTCCTTGAAAGACAAGCCTTCCATCTTCGATCATAGCAAAGTTTGGCCTTTCGGCTAGAGTTTCCTTGATGCGGACTAAAGACGGATCATTGTCTTGTTGGGATTTGATCTCTTCTAGCAAGTCGGATTGAATCTTGATATTAGCAACCAAGACTCGATCATTACTATGTTCAATGGTTAAGTCTAACCTTGCGAATTGTTCTAGTTGTTGCATCTCGCCAAGGACTAGACTCGCAACAGATGCCATCGGCTTCCTACTAAGAGCGTCAACCACGACATTTCCCTTGCCTGGATGGTATTGGATGCTGAAGTCGAAATCTTTTAGGTATTCTAGCCATCTTCTTTGTCTCATGTTGAGTTCCTTCTGAGAGAATAAATACTTCAAACTTTTATGGTCTGAGTAGACAGTGAATTGCTCGCCATATAGATAATGTCTCCAAATCTTCAAGGCGAAGACCACAACAGCTAGCTCGAGATCATGTACAGGGTAGTTGACTTCATGTGTCTTCAATTGTCTTGAAGAATAGGCGATGACCTTCTCCTTTTGCTTGAGTACACACCCTAGCCCAATTCCTGAGGCATCAGTGTAGACAGAGAAACCTTCTCCCTCTATTGGCAGAGCGAGAACAGGTGCTGAGGTAAGACAGTCTTTGAGAGTTTGGAAACTTTTCTCACACTCTTTACTCCAGGAGTATGGATTTTCCTTTCGTGTCAGACGTGTGAGAGGAACGACGATCCTTGAGAAGTCCTTGATGAACCACCTGTAGTAGCCAGCCAGTCCTCGGAAGCTTCTGATCTCGGTGACGTTAGTCGGTCTCTCCCAGTTGAGTACAACTTCGACTTTGGAGGGATCAACGGATGCCGTTCTTTGAGATGACATGGCCCAAGAAGGATACTTCTTCGAGCCAGAATTCACACTTACTAAGCTTTGCGTACAGCTTGTTGTCTCGCAAAACTTGTAGTGCTGTCTTCAAGTGTTCTTCATACTCCTCCTTGGTCTTGGAGTATATGAGGATGTCGTCGATAAAGACGACCATGAACTTGTCGAGGTATGGCCGATATATGCTGTTCATGAGTTGCATAAAGGCTGCAGGAGTATTGGTTAGACCAAAAGGCATAACGATGAATTCATAATGTCCATACATGCTCCTGAAAGCCGTTTTGAAAATATCGTCATCGTTGATCCTCATTTGGTGATAGCCATATCGAAGATTGATCTTGGAGAAATACTGCGCTCCAGAAATTTGGTCGAGTAGTTCATCGACCCTAGGCAATGGGTATTTGTTCTTGATGGTAAGCTGATTGAGTTGTCGATAGTCGATGCACAGCCTCATCGATCCATCTTTCTTCTTTACGAATAGCACAAGAGCTCCCCATGGTGAAGTACTAGGTCTGATGAACCCCTTTTCTAGTAGCTCCATCAGTTGCGCCTTCAATTCCTTTAGGTCGGCAGGTGACATCCGGTACGGTTGACGCGATACCTGTGCGGCTCCAGGAATCAACTCAATGGCGAAGTTGACATCTCGTTCAGGGGGAATCCCTGGCAGGTCTTCGGGGAATACATCTGGGTAGTCCTGTACTATATGCATATCTTCTATCTTGGAACCCTTCTTTTCCACTACTACGGCGGCTAGGAAAGCAATACAACCTTTCCTCATCATGTTGTGGGCTTTTATAGCGGAGACTAGTGACATCCGTTTCTTATGTCTAATCCCAGAGAATGCCAATTTAGGAAAGTCACTAAATGTAACCTTCCCTTTCTTACAGTCGACACTTGCCCCATATGCGGACAACCAGTCGGCTCCCAAAATTACATCAGAGCCTTCCATGGGCATACATACCAGGTCGGCTTTTAGGTTATGGTCTCCGAACATTACATCGGTAGATGGGAAATATTTGTTCAGTTTCTCCCTTTCGCCTAGTGGCGTTGTGACAGAGAACTCACAACCCATGGATATAGGTTTAGCATTCACAGTATCAGCAAAGTTTTGAGATATAAATGAATGGGTTGCTCCAGTATCAAATAAAACGAATGCTGATAGAGAGAAAACTTGAAGGGTACCTTCTACGATTCCACCCTCCTCGGTGGGCTCCACTTCCTGGACAGCTTGCAGTCGGCCAGGCTTCTTTTGCCCATTAGGGCGTTTCTCTTTCTCCTGCTCCTTCAGCACAGGGCACTCGGAAATGCGATGATTGTGATTCCCGCAACGTAGGCAAGCGCCTGCTTTTCTCTAGCACTCAACAACAGTATGACCAGGTTTGTCACAATGCTCGCACTTGGTCTTGTCGGTGTTTGGGGTTGTAGGTATCTTGAGCTTCCTTTCTTGATTCGGCCCTCCTGTGATGTTGAACGGCTGCTTTTTGTCATTTGTAGGCTTGCTTGAGGAACCGGATGCTAGTTCCTTCTTGACTAGTCTACCCTTAATGCGATCGGTAAGGTCGGTCGCATCCTCCAGCAGCTGTGCCTTCTTTACCATCTCGGCATAAGTCTGGATGTCGAGTGGAGCAAGTTGTGTAATATATGAAGGCTTGAGTCGATTAAGAAATCTCCTCGCCTTCATCTTTTCTGTGTTGACCAGATGATTGGCATAACGCGCCAATCGGGAGAATTGCGCTTCATACTCTGCGATCGTAAGGTGCCTCTGTTTCAGTGCAACAAACTCGGAGGCCTTCCTCTCCTGGATCCTTTCAGAGAAGTATTTGGAGTTAAAATCTTCCTTGAATTCTGCTCAGGTGAACTGTGCATCGGCCCTGGTGGCCTCCACAGACTCCCACCATGCACGGGCGTCCCTTTCTAATTGAAAAGTTGCCAGTAGTAACTTATCACCATCCGCGCATTGCATGACGCGGAAGATGCGTTCTACCTCCTTCATCCAGTTTTCTACCTCGTCGGGATCAGTAGTCCCACTAAAATGGGGCGGGTTCAAGTTGCAGAAATTCCTATGCAGATCTCTGGCTCCTTGGTTTCCATGAGCTCCAGCAGCCTGAAGTAGAGCTTGAGTGAGCTGCTGGATAGTTTGTTGCATGTCATGGAGTTGTGCACGCTCTGCTGCCATTGCTATGTTTTAAGTTCCTTCAAAAAGAGAAATTTTAATGTAAGATATCATGATTGCACTAAGTTGGTGTGTGTGTGAGTTTATTTTAGCTAGTTACCCTTGGCTCTAACCTCAACTCACATAGGTGGATAATTAACTCTAGTTGAGGCAGGTCAACCTAGATCATCCTATACTTAAGAATAACCTAGGCTCTGATACCACAAAACTATCACGCCCCGACGCGGAATATTGGAACGCGAGGCAGTTGCAAGTGAACGGGTATAGAGCGAGCGCTAGACATCAAACCATTGCACAATGAATAATACTAAAGCAAATTCATTTCATTAATACATTCCAATGCCTAGTTACAACCACTAATATCAGAGCCAATCTATAGGGCCCAATTACATTGAAAGAAAGTAAAAGACTAAACTTCAATCGTAACTACTACAACGCTAAATATAGCAATAGGACGCTAGGGTACTCAAGACATCACTCCAGGTCGTTCCTGTCCTCTTGAGTGTATGGTTCATCCTCAGTCTCACCTGAGAACACAACGACAAATAACGCAGGGTGAGCGATAACACCCAGTAGGACTTAAATCTCGGGATCAAGCATGCTTTAAGTGATTAATGTCTTATAAAGCAGGATAACTAGAGAGAATAACAAGAAACATATAGAAAGTAGTGGTACACGATAACAAGGGACAATAGCACAATGCACGAGAGTATAGCACGACAAGTTTTGATATCGGATTGGCCGTATAACAAGATAACAAGCAAAGTTGCACTTCAGTGCACAAGTCACGATAGCAAGTGTTGGTCGATATTCTTTCAACCACGAGTTTCAAGTAAACCAATAATTGACTGTTTGATTAATTGATTGCCATAGATCGAATCTTGCGTGTTCATGCGTTAGGTGTATACCATCACCCAGATCATTAGACCCTTGCGAGTTATAGCCTTTCAGGTGCTCCTCCCAAGGACCAGACCGGGCCCTTATAATGTTACCTAGCATAGTCATGTTTTTATCGTAGACAATCAATTTAATGGCCAAATAGAGTACCAAGAAATAGATGAGAGTACTAGATGAATAGACGAGATAGTAGAGTGAACGTGAATAGATGAGCGAGTAGAGTATAGATGAGGGCTAAGGGACAATGCACGTAACTCTCCGAGTAAACAGGCGATAGTAACAGTTGCACAACATGCACACATGGTGTTGGCAGTCAGGTGGAACTCACGACCCTACCACGGGCCATGTTAAGCATAGGTCCAGAGGTCCGGCATGATTCGAGATGAGAGCGAACTTCTAATATCCGTTTGGACCATATTGATCCCTAAAGGGTGTAATAGGTGTTAGGGTACAACCGGCTCATCGACCATGTGGGAATCCATGATCAGAGGAAACTTATGGAGGCCTTGAACAAAGACTCACTTGTCCGGCAGAAGGAGTATCCGACGGAGAGTTCGTCCTAGCCAAGAGAGTGTGTATATAGAAACAAGTACTCGACATTCTAGAGGAATTCTAGAACAGTGGAGCGTCGATATCGGTATATAAACAACGTAGGAAACGAATACAAGTCCTTTAAAATAGGGCAATTAATATACTTTATTGCAATAAATTACCAGATACATTATGAGGTATTGTATGCCATATTTCAGCCATATATGGATGGCTCATGTGTGTAAGTGTAAGAGAAATCATAGATAAGAAGTCGTGAATATGTCATTAGAAAAGAGTCGTGTGATATGTATTTTGAAAGTGAGAGTAACAAATTTATGGGTTTTCATGCAAAATCCTGTGAACGCGACGTAGGCTAGTAAGGGTAGCGACAGGGTCAGGACAAATCGCGACAAGGCCTGAAAAGGGTCGCGACAGAGCTGTCTGCTCAGGCGGCCAGAATGCGACGGGGTCTCTTGTCGCGTTCAGAATGCGACAAGACGATGGTCACGATGGCTCTGAGAACGTGGCGTGTCGAGCCGTCGCGTTCTTAGGTATTTCACCTGAGTTCGAGCGGGAAACATGTTCTACATCGGATTGCGTACCAACTTGACTTGTTTGGACACAGGGTACTTTGAAAAATCATAACTAATTACATAGTCAATGAAAAATCAAGAAACAAGTTTGCAAATCAAAGTAGACATGTAAGGGTACTTCCAGTAAATCGGAATTAGAGAGAGAGCATGGTTCATACAGGGTTTGAACATGAGCAAGAACGAGTTATTTAGAACATGACACAGAGAGAAAGATCGATTAAATTCGATCAACATGCTTGATGAAATTTAGGGCTTTTAGGGGCAAAAGATCCCTAACAACATGAAGTATCTACAGTAAAAATTTTGTAGCACGGAATCAAGTATACATAGAGATTTGAATTAAACATGATGTCTCGGGGTTATCATGTTTGCAGATCTTCTAAAATCAAGAACAAAAGATTGGCTCGATGAAAAAGAGAGAATCAAGAGGGCTTTTGTTCCTGGTGATTGGAACTACCTACAGATGAGTTTAATTTAATTTTGCTCGTGAGAAGGCCTACATTTGACTCGATTTATCTTCTAGGGCTTAGAACTCCATGAACGAGGAAGAAGCTCCAAGAACTCCTTCTCCCTACGAGATCCTCTCCTCCTTGGCCTCTTCTCCACATCCAAAAAACCTTTGGCAACGAGCTAGGGTCGGCCAAGAGGGTTTAAGAGATGTATTTATATAAATACAAGTTCCTATTCCTACTACTACTCAAATTCCTCTTAATTACGAGATTTCCTAACTCCACCTTTCCTCTCTTTCTTTCCAATCTCTAATTGGGTTAGGATAGTATCTAAATTCGTGCTAGACTATATGGAGTAGGTTTAGGAATCCAATTCCCACTCTAATTGCCACTTTTATTGCTTTAATAACCCCTTTCCAATTAGGAGATAATTAAACTCCGAATTTAGGGTATTTTCTTATTATTCTCCCTTTGTAAATACATATTTTGACCCAATAAGTTCTAGAGGATCCATTAAGCAAAACCCACTACTCTTTTCCATTTAATGGGTTTTATTTAATACTCTTTTCATTGAATATCCCTTTAGCTGAGTTTTTAATTTATTATTTAAATTTTATTTTCTCAAAAATTCAGGTTGCTACAACAGCCGTCCTCCTCTGACCGGCCCGGGTACTCGCAGTACCTGACGCCTACTGAACTGCTGGCTGCTCCACCTCTAGATCTGCCTGCTGCTCCGGTGCCGCTAGGGGAGGTACTGGAGGCTGACCTCCTGCTGTCGCCTGCCCAGGCTGCCACGCTCCCTGGTATAGGTTCCTGAAGAACTGCTCAGCTAGGGGAAACCAATCTTCATACTGTTGTGGCTGAGGCTGATGCTCCTGCTGCTGCTGCTCCCTTAGGCTGTGCCACTGACTCCTCTGCTAACAACTCCTCCTGGACCTACCCCTGCGTGGGCATATCAGACTCATCCTGCTGCTCTATCAGGTCTTTGGCCTGTCTACGCCTGCGCGGAGCGATATCCTGCGCGGCACACAACCAACAAGGTTAACAATACTAACTCGGGCGGCTAGCAGTGTACTTTTACTATTGTTGGGACTTCCTGTCGCAGTTTAAATATGCTAGAAGTCCTATTAGACTCTCGCTCTGATACCAACTGTAATGACCCCGAGAACCCACCCTTCGGCCCACGCCGAGGACCCGATTTTCGCGGTCGCCGCCCACGGATCCGGAGACCTGGAAGGGCTATAAAATGAGTCCAACAGAATATGTAAAGGATGTAAACGTCAATTGCTAACTAGGAGCACACACCCGGAAGTAGAAAAGAGAGCAAGACCACTGTGTATCGCTCTAGGTACAGTCCTAACACACAACTAGTACAAGTAAAGATAAAGTCCCTTAGGGGCATTCCCCGAGGGTGACGTACACTGAGTACGGGGCACACAACTACCACCCCGTCTCCTCCGCTTGACGTGTGCCTGCAGCTGCTGAGAAGTTTCACCTGGGAAAAGGAGGGATGAGCTTCACAACAGAAGCTCAGTAGGGACTACCAATCTCCTACTAGCTCTAACAGGCTGAATAATATATATAAACAATTTAAATTACAGAAGTTATATTTTCTACCTACAAGAAGTGTGGAAGCAAAGCTACTTCTAGCAATGGTACGGAAGTACCACACGGTCGGAAACTCCGTACGACTGCTCGTCGTGACCACCGCACGGATAGCAAACACAGACAGAGGGAACTCTGCATGTACAAGAAACACTAGCTATGGAAAGCACTACCACTAGTCAACCGGTCAGGTGCGCCCACTGACGTCTTATCCTCGACCCATGTCCAAACCTCCACGTCTCGTCAGAGTGAGGCAGGACACAAAGTAACACAATAGTAACTACCGTAGTCTAGCCAGACTACGTTCCCACGCCTGACCTCTCTAGGCGATTTCGGGGCCGCAAAGAGCAAGGCAGTGAGAAAAGGACTAGCTGGACTATGCCGGGAAGAACTCCTCAAAATGACCTCGGCGTCCTAGACCAACTACGAGAGCTCTACAAACGACTCAACGCCGCTATCCTAACCACCGTTTTCCCCTCCGCTCCAAAGTCCATGACTCGAGAACGCCCGCCGCCCGGAGTACTCCCTCAATAGGCGCGCGGGGACGGGGGTCCCAGGCAACGGTAACAATCTCTCTCATGGGACAAGCCCTCAGGTGCCGAGCATCGGGAGAACGACTAGTGTAGGACCGTACTAGGGAACTAGCACAGGTGCCACATGTACAGTAAAAGCGAAAACGGCGAAGACTCCACAAAAACACGGAACTTCGCAAGACCTACCTGTCTCTCTGCTGTAGTCGCGACGCATCGGGCTGTTGCGACCTTGTCGAGACTCCCAGACCGGTTGTAACGACCCACTTCCACCCGGTACGATTATACCAACCCACATCGGATGAGAGCAAGCCGCTACAGGGGAGAAAACCCCAACAAGTAACAAATGGGCTGAGATACACATAAATAGAGAACACTATTGCAACGAAATTTAAATAAATTATTATTCCATCAACTTTAATCCACATACCACAGTCTATGTAGTCCAATAAAAAAATGACATAACATAATAACCATTAACATGTATCCAGTTCCAATTACATAACCAAAGTTCAAATTAAAATTTTACATCACATATAGTAAAGGAAATACAATCTTCAATCTATCCTTTGTGCTACTCTTCGGATATTGCCAAGTCCTCAGCTACTAAATCTCTTGAAATGTTTAGCAAGGGCGAGTCTACACAATAGACTCAGCAAGTAACTTAAAATTCAAACTATATATCTATCACACATGCTTTCTAACAATTTAACACTATTCACACGTTAGAATTCAGCAATTAAATTCATACATGCTCTTGCTATATCATGAATGAATAAACATGGAATCGTATTAAACAACTAATCTAACACATGTAACACAATAATCTAAACATGGATACTAATAACATGGTATCATTAACATGAGTGCAAGCATATAATCACATGCTTTCATACTTTATTCCAATCATTGCGTAGTTCTACAATTTTAATCATGGAAACATGTACACGATAAGTAACACTCCTAGCATGATCTCTAACTCACTTTACATGCAAATATAACACTTCACTCTACACTTAGCTTGCTGTTTTTATAGAAAATTTATTACATTCAAATGACGCTTGCATATAGATCACATTGAACTGCACATCAAGTAATTATAATTTCATGGATATGGAAACATGCACCTACACCTGGTACTAAACATAATATCACTTTTATCATTCAACAATAATTATATTAACACATGCAATTTTCTTTTTCATGACCTATTCACATGCACTTACTTTCACATCATCACATGTTCACTTACACACGATTTCACATGGTTTTCATATAGGTTTTCACTTGCACATTCACAATCACATATCAAGTCACATTGCACATAACATGTGCCACGTTCACATATCACTTGCACATACCTTGTGCCATGTTCACATGTCATTTTACATATTTTACACATGTTCATTTTTACACTTTGCCAAGACACAACCCAAACCACCGCTAGATAGATCACATAACATGTACACACACATTCACTTTCATGTACTTAATCACTAGGTAAAGTGACCAAGTCTAGGTTCCTGCAGCAACCGGGGAAAGCCCTTCCCACCATTACCAGTGGAATCTGTCCACCTCCAGGATTTTCAAGACCCTTGTCTCGGGTATCACGTTTCACAATTGAGCTTTCCCATAGGGGCACTACTACAGTACAGCTCCAAGCAATCAAGGGTGGCAGTGTCTTATGGGCACAATGTATTTATCTTGTCACATTACACAATTTACACACATACACCATTTATTCTCTCACTTCCCATGTACGTGCACACACATATATTATGGATCATGAGTCATCACATTCAGACTCTCAATCAGCCATAAACAGTAATTAACAGTAACTAAATCCTGATGTTAATCACATCTTCATTCATAATTGCAATTTACTTTTAATACACGGTACAAAAGATTTCAGAAATTTATAACAATGTGCACAATATCCAGAATCATATAAAATTTTAACCATGGTAGCACAGGGAACATATCTGAATTTTTTCACAATTTTCGGGGCAGTAAAACCATTTTAAATAATTAGCACAAAGTTACATGAAATTTAACAAGATAATTCATTCTACAGTAATCAGAACAGACTGAAAATTTAACCACCGGGTACATAGGTATCACAAAACATATCACAAAATTTTCATAAATTTTTGGGCAGTACAACTATTTTTAATATTAAACAGAGCTTTCAGGCAATTTACAAGATAATTCAGTTTATACATGGTAGATAGTGAACTAAGAGTTCTAACAGTTCTGAATCGTGCATACAGTAGTATTGAGTTCATGGAAATTTTCTGAGAACATAACATGCATCAATTCTAATTACTCTGAATTAAATTCTATCAAATCATGTACATTTTATCATGACAGAAATGTCATAAATGACAATTATCATTGAAAAATCATCAATATCTCATGGCATGATCTACTGAACATAATAGACAGGACCAGAATATCTAAACACATGCATGCATTCACAAGTTTCCTGAAAAATCACATCACATACAGTCACACATTGTTCTGTAAAAATCATGGGAACTTGGCGTCTAGGGTGACGACGCCAACAAAGTAAACGGCATGATTGACCCCCGTTGACCTAGGATATTGATGGCAACAAAGTTGCCGTCAATATCCTGTCTGCACACAGTGCAGACCGACATACAGAAAACACTAAAATCTGGGTTTCCAGGAATGGAATAAAATATGGAAAAATAATAAAAACCTAAAGGATAAGTCTATGGCTTGAACCATTAAGCTACTTGCCTTCAAATAAATCTAATGATGAATGATTTTGTCGAAGAAGCCCTCCTCGGCCAATGCCAAGAAGGTGATGTTCTCCTCTCAGATCTGGTCCACCTATCGATGTAGGCCGTATACTAGAGTTCGGGGATGTTTCCTCTATCCAAGGTGAAGCTCCCAGTCGGAGAAGATCGTCGAAAGGTGCACACAAATGCCAGATCAAAGCTCTCCAAGTTGGGTTTTTCACACTGGAATTCTAGGGCTTTCACAAAGAGCTAAAAGACCTAATCTGAACAAAAGATGGGTATTTTATAGGCTAAAGGGGTCGGGTACGCATTAGGGTAGGTCTCTTATGGTTATAGATGGGTTTCCTCAACTGGAACTAGATGAAACGCAGACGTTACCAAATCTGAAACTGTCACACAACTGGGAACTTGGCGTCCACCTCTGGTGCCGCCAACAGGGGGGTTGGCGTCCATCGATCTGGATGCCAACTTCCCATGACCATGCAGTTAGCGGCATGTATGTTGCCGCCAACTGGGCATCTCGGCCAGAATACAATTATAATTACACATGCTAACCCTATTTAGATACATACACTATGTACAGTATTATTTTAGTATTATATACACTGTAAACAATTTAACATGCCAAAAAATAGATAGATATCATTTGCACAAGATGAACATATGTATATATACATATACGCATCACAGTTACATACAATATGCATATCAATAATTAATAATACACGCACATTTAAATACAATAAATGCACAAAAATAAACTCATATATGCGTACAAGATGCATGGTAATAACTTCATATTATATACACAACATTACTTAAATACAACATGCACTACATTATTTAAATACACTAAGCACAGAAATAAATAACTATAATATACACACAAGAATAACATATATTTATATACATGCACATGAGTTAACAATTGTTTATAATATGCATCAAATAAACAATATCAAATGCACAAAATTCGGGGGCCTCACACCGGTCGCGACACTGTCGCGACGCTCAAGAGCGTCGCGATGATGTCGCGACCGAAAAGGCCGTCGCGACATCATCGCGACCTCTATAGCGGTCGCATCTTCAGCCGAGGGGGGCGGGGGTTCCAATACAGTCCTCTCAAGACCATCTCGAAAACACGATATAAACATTCCACAGGGAGAGGGGAGCATGCTCATCATGTAGGAAAGCCATTAAACCATGCAAACCACCCTTAAAACCCCACAAACATGGATTTACAAGAATCTACGCTCGAAGGAAACCTCACTCAACCACGAACATGGTTCTCACACTCCCACACCCCAAACCATGAGGAAAACACCATCTCACGGGGGAGGGGAGTGAAGGATCGATAAAAGGTGTGGACAAGATCTAGAAGGGGGGGGGGTTGAATAGATCTAAGCCAACTAATGCGGAAGCTAAACCAAATTTGAAAAACCTTTGAATCAGAGTTAGATTGAAAGCAAATTTCACAGATCTGAAGAGAGATTAGGTGAGTTAAACAATTGGAGTGTGAAAAACAAGTTGATTAGATGGATTCAAACGATCCTATGCATTCATCTAACGAAGAGTAAATTCAAACCACAAGCAGACCAATGCACAGAGATTTTTAGGTGGTTCGGAAATCACACCACGTGACTCCTACATCCACCCCTCACACACAGTGAGGATCCACTAACAACCTGGGTAACACAACCCACACTAGAGCCTGACAACTCCACAACTGAGTTTGACAACTCACACACTACCCAGAGCAAGACTACTCTAGACTTTGAGCAAGACTGCTCAACCACACAACTTGAGTACGACGACTCAAAAACCTGAGCACATAGGCTCACAACCACTTGCTAGAATAAAAACAATAAGATGCAGATCCTCTAGCAATGATCTGATCTATTAAGGCCAATTCAAGAAAATTGTGCAACAGATTATGCACAATTTCTAGAATATCAGGAAGAGACAAGAAAGACTTTAGACTCGAGGTTGACAATTCTTGTTCTTCAAGAAAACTCCCTTGTAGAGGCCGAATTGGAAGAATCTTGATCACTTGAAGTCCCTTGGCCGATGCTCTGCAACTTTGATCTTGGGATCGTCCTTGAGAGCTTCAAAATCGCTAGCTTCTACTTGATCTGCTCCTTTGAAGTTGATCCTAGTGCTTCATGCTGATCAATCTTCAAGTCTTGTGCTCGGAGAAGTGTGAATTGGTGTGGGAGCATAGGAGAGAGCAAGAACAGGGAGGTGAGACTCTCTTGCCGCCGCTTGCAGGTTTCTGGAGGCTCTAAAGAGATTCTCTTAGGATGAGTGCCCAATAAGAAGGTATTTATACCCTAAGTATCCAGAAGATACCCTTGGGGTACGTGGGCACATGATCCAAGAATGATCTGACATCTCCCTAGGGTGCCATGTGTCCAGGGGAAAGATTAAGTCACAGAGATTCCGGAGTGTGTTGACCTGCCCATGAGGTGTGTCGACACACTCTCCCAGACTGGCAAAACAAATCCCTGGGAGAGGTCTCTAGTGTCGACTTGAGATGATTCAGTGTCGACCTCATGACCCAGACAGCAAAACACCCTTCTGCGAAGGCTCTCTAGTGTCGACCTGATCTCATCTTGTGTCGACCTGCTCTGGCCATCTGAAAAATAGGCCTTCTGGGAGAGCCATCTAGTGTCGACCTGCCTGCATTTGGTGTCGACCTGCTTTGGCTATCTGAACAACAGGCCTTCTGGGAAGGCTCTCTAGTGTCGACCTGCTCTGAACTCGTGTCGACCTAAGATGGACTTTTCTTCACATTTCTGCCTTTGTTCTGAACCATTGTGTCGACACCAAGGATGGTTGTGTCGACACTACCTTTGCAGAAAATGTTTGTCCCTGAGAAAATAAACACATAAAACATTAGTTAAATATATTATTATGAATATTAATGATAAATGTGCTTGGAAACATGCTTTTTGAATATTGTAATTTCGGGTGATGTATTTTACATGTTCCAATGGTTATGCATTAAAATCACAACTTGTCATCATCAAAATGTGAGGAGAAATGAATTATATTCACACTCAACCCAACAATCTCCCCCTTTTTGATGATGGCAACATTAAGTTCATTTGGAATTGGAAATTTTCAATGAAATGTGATTTTAAGCATTTTCATTTTCTTTTATTTATTCTTGTCAAGGACCTTTGAACAATTTTTAGTGACATTGAAATTTATTCACATGATAGACACAATGTTACTAGAAATAAGCTGTTTCCACACAAAGGTCAAGCAGCTTGACAAAGATTCATCACATTCACATTCATTCAAAAGATTTGCAATCACATTTAAGGCACAAAAATGGGCACAAAAACTTCTATTCATTTCATTTCATTCAAGATGTGAACATTACAATTTCAAACAAACTTCTCCCCCTTTGACATTATCAAAAGAATACATTACTGGGGAGGAGGAGAAGGAGGAATGGGTAACAAAATAGTCTCAATATCCGTTAGCCTCTTTTGCATTGAAGTTAGACTGGACTTCATTTGGGCTTGGATAGTTGAGAGTCTTGTGTGCAGAAGATTCTCCATTCTCTCTGAATTTTCTGACATTGAAGCTTGAAGTGCACTGAACTCATTTGACCTTGGCTGAGAAGAGGAAGATGAACCAGTTGACCAACCTGGCCTATTCAATACTTTGAATTCTTGCTTGAGTGCAGACATCTCTTCATCTATGTGAGCAGAGAGATTCTTCATGCTCTCCAAGTCATCTACCATATGTGCAAATGATAGTCTTGTGTTGCTGATCTCATATAGTGTCTGCTTGGTGTTGAAGACATCAGCTTGGGAATTTGCCAAAATTCCCTGAAGAACTATTTCCAGCTTTTGTTGGTGCTCCTTCAGCTCAATTGAAGCATCTGCCATTGTCCCAATCAACCTGTTGAACCTTTGGGCAGCATAATCTGAGGCTGTCTTTTGCTCAATAAACTTAGCAGATACTGTGTTTTCCAATCTTTGAATCCTCAATTCAAAATTTGATGACATGGTCTGAATAGAGTTGTTCAAGGTTTCAAACTTGTCATTTAATAAGGTGAACAACTCTGGTGGAACAGAAGGTCCACCAAAGGAGGAGGATGCTTGAGCTAGAGGTGGTGGAGAAAATGATGGGATTTCAGGTTCAAGGTTCATGGAGGAGGAGGGCTGAGGTTGAGGAGAGTGAGGGGCAATGAAAGGTTCCTCAACTTCATCTGTCACATGAGGCTGATCCTCATTTATGGGAGGCTGGTCCTCATGAACTTAAGGCTGATCCTCTGGAGCTAGAGGCTGTTCCTCTGGAACTGGAGGCTGTTCCTCTTGAATTGGAGGCTGATCCTCCTGAGCCACAGGGGCCTCTACTGTAGCTGGCCCTCTTCTTACCTGATCACCAACAATCCTAAAGCCCATGAATTTCTGAACATGCTTAAAGCAATAGATGTTGGACTTAGGAATTTTCTCAGATTTTTCATTGCTAAGAGGCACACCAAAGTGCTGGAAAACTGCAGTCAGATGGGCTGCATAGGGAAGTGATCTATGCAAGTCTGCCCTGGTGGTCTTAGAGATTATCTGGTACTTAATGACATGGAGATTTATCTTGATGTCCTTGCTCATACAATAAAGAACAAATCTTTGGATGTCTGTTAGCCTATCTCTCCCACCACCTTGAGGTGTGATGATGGTAGTGAGCATGTGATGAGTAAGCCTCAACACAGGTGGAAAGGTGTTGATATTAAATTTTGTGACATGGGTTTGCTTAATATCAGTCTCATCTGCAGGCAAACCAGTCATTATGGTGTAGGCTTCATGGAGATTGAATTCAAAATTGTGGTAATCTTCTCCTTCATCAGGGACTTTGAAAATTGAAGCAACTATGCCTGTTGGCATGTCTATGGCAATCCCTTTGACCTTGGACTTGTACCCTTCTTCTGTGTATTCCAAATTTTGATAAAATTCTTGTACAAGTCTAGGGTAAATTACTCGAAATTCTGATATGAAAGACTGCCAAGACTGGAATTTGAAGAAGTTCAAGACTTCAGGAAATGCATCAATGAGTTCACTGTCATCCAAATCCACAGCTCTGGGTTTCAGGATTGTCTTCCCGGCACTTAGGGGTTTGGAAGGGGGTCTCCTAGTGGACTGGGAGGACTCTGAGG
Organism: Colocasia esculenta; assembly: GCA_014218235.1. Classification (NCBI taxonomy): domain Eukaryota; kingdom Viridiplantae; phylum Streptophyta; class Magnoliopsida; order Alismatales; family Araceae; genus Colocasia; species Colocasia esculenta. The sequence goes on from CM024757.1 coordinate 111,842,191, forward strand.
AAGAGGATGAGGATGAAGACTTCTCAGAAATCTCAGGAGAAGAGTCTAGGGTTTTTCTCCTAGGGTACATGGACCCTCGACTTTGACCAGAAGAGGATGCCCTACCTCTCTTAGAAGAGGAAGATCCTGGCTGCTCTGTAGGATCATGGCGACGCTTGGTTCTCCTCTTAGTGGGAGGAACATCATCTGCCGGAGGGGGCCTTGCCGTAGCCCTTGACCTGGCACCACGGCGAGGAGCTTGCTTGTGCACCATTGAAGCAGAGTGGAATCGGGGATGATGGAGAGAGAGGAATGAAAGAAGATGGATGGAGATGAGATGGAGGAGAGAGGAGACGTAGAGAGTTCAAAACCCTTGCCGAAAACCAGGAAGAACCGGACCGTAGGGTCGCCCTGGAGAAGAAAAAGGGGGTTTTTAAGGTGTGTTACCCCGCAGGTACAACAAAGCCTTAACCGGCGCCCATGGTGAAAAGGATTCTGGCAGGGGTCAGTGTCGACACTAGAGGAGGTTAGTGTCGACCTGACTTAAAGTGTGTCGACACTAGATGGAGTAGTGTCGACCTGGCCTGATGAAAATTTTTAGATTTGTGTATGGAAAAAATTATGTGACTTTTGGGACATCTTTATAATGATAAGCAATGGGTGGAATAATCATTTCAAGGATATTTAAGAGACTAAAAAATTCATTTGTTAAATTTTGCAAAAATTCAACACAATTCAAGTTTTACACAATATCCAATATGATATGAGCATTCAGAGACTTGAGTCATTAAAATGATAATTTGAGGGATATAAAACATTTAACAGTCTACTACACACTACCATATTCTTCAATTCCAAAGAAAGAAAAATCTTTTAGACTGAAAACAAGTGTGTTGACAGTAAACAATTTTTAAGAACAACTGGATGATGAATAAGAATGATTCTTTAAAACAAATTCTCCAATGACATACATATTGTTTTGAAACAAACTATCAAATGAGATATATCTTGTTCACTCAAGAACTAATGCTTTTCACACACTATAGTCCTTGGATACTGAAGATTTATCCATTATGAAGTCTCAAAGGGATAAATGATGACCTTTTGACATGAAAATATACGTTTTTTAGACGCCAATATTTTCAGTTAGTCAGCCATCATAAAAAAATTGGGCATATTTATTTTGTTTTGCATTTATTTTGATTTTTAATCCCCTTTGAACAGAGATAGCATTAGTGCCTCATGACATACATGACACTTCATTCATTGTGAAGGTGTGCAGTTTCTCAGCACATGTGCCATTGCTCTGCTGAAATGATAAATTTTGGAGAGTTTTTGACAAAAAGACATCATCCATATCCAACATCAATTGCAAACAAAAAACATGTTTAAAGATCAAAACACACAATGTCCTTCAGTCTTAGAGAGAAATTTCAATTTCTATAGTTTTGAAGAACATAGGTGAGAGTTGACAAATGAATGTAGTAGATCACTCAAAGGATCATTTTGAGACTCTAGACACCTGAATGAGGACATCATGCAAGGAAATTGATGTAATGCAAGAAAAAGTTTTGAATTTTGCAAAAGATATAACTTGTGAATTCTTTAGCTCCCCCTGAGATGAGGATTTCAACCACTTTTCATCAGAATAAAGATATGCAAGTTTTGAAATCAGAAATGATTCTCCTTAAACAATAAAAGCTCCCCCTCAACAATTGCATATTCATTTCTTGGTACTTGGCAGAGACATATACTCTCGCATAGTGAAAGTGTCCAGACAAGCAGAACTTGTCCTTCTTCAAATCACCATTTGATATACCAAGAAAGTCAACACAATGTGAGGTGAAGTGTTCATTGTCAAGAAGAAATAGAAGTGAGATGAAGTGAGATATGACCAGTATGAATCAAGGAAGCAAATGAATATGATGATGCTAAGAACTCCCCCTCAGAAGATGCCTAACACTCAACCCAATCCCAATGGACATTTACAAAGACCAAGTTCTCTCCTTAAGGATGAGAACCTACTGTCAGGAAGGGGTTTAGTGAAGATGTCAGCAATTTGCTTTTCAGTTTCTATAAAGTGGAGTTCAAAAGATTTCTTTGCTACCTCATCTCTCAAGAAATGATGCCTAATTTCAATATGCTTAGTTCTGGAATGCTGAATGGGATTTTTAGACAGATTTATTGCACTTGTGTTATCACAAAGGATGGGAACACAACCTAACTCTTGGTTGTAATCAAGAAGTTGATGTTTCACCCAAAGAATTTGGGTTCCACACCTACCAGCAGCAACATACTCAGCCTATGCAGTTGACAGAGCTACTGAATGTTGCTTCTTAGAAGCCCAAGAGATTAGCCACCCACCTAGGTACACACACAAGCCACTTGTGCTTTTTCTATCTAATTTACAACCAGCATAATCAGCATCACAATAGGCAATCAAATCTAACTTGCAATTAGCAGGATACCAAATTCCTAAATCACATGTTCCAACAAGATATTTGAAAATTCTTTTAACAGCTAGCATGTGACTTTCTTTAGGATTTGATTGAAATCTAGCACACAAACACACACTGAATTGAATATCAGGTCTAGAAGTTGTAAGATAAAGTAGAGAACCAATCATACCTCTGTAGGTCTTTGGGTCTACTGACTTACCATTTGAGTCTTCTTCTAGTTTAGCATTTATAGTAATTGGTGTGTTGGATTGCTTGAGGTTCTGAAAGTCAAACCTTTTCAGAAGTTCTTTGACATACTTGGTTTGACTGATGAAGATCCCCTCATGAGTTTGGTTAACCTGCAATCCCAAGAAAAATTTTAGATCTCCCATTAAACTCATTTCAAATTCATTTTTCATTTGATTGGAAAATTCATTATGAAGTGTAGCGGAATTCCCTATATGGTAATCTAGAAGGGGGGGTTGAATAGATTACTGTCTGTTAAAATCACTTGTTGCCTTCTTTTTGATAGAACACAAATAACTAGAAGTTATGGCAAGGACTAAACTTGGTGTGGATGTGTGTGATTCGATGATAGAAATTAAACAGATGATTGGACGTGTGTAAATGCGCCGTGCCTACCAAACATCTAACGTAGAAACGTTCAAACCACGAGACACAACGATTTACGTGGTTCGGAGTACACAACTCGTGTATCCTACATCCACGGGCCACACACACACGCAGAACAATCTGCTTATGAGCTAGTTCAGGAACTACAACTCACACACACGTGTTCTCTGATGTATAGCCACGATCAGAACAACACACACGCGTGTATCAAGCACAAGGACTGCTTGAAACACACCACACACACACACGTATAGACAATAGTAAAACAGAGAAGAGTTTAAGAGTTGAGAATCAAATCCAATTGAAAACTCTTTCTCATGAACGTCTGAGTAGGCTTCAAGCTTCGTCTTGATGATTAGAAGTTGATGGAGAGGCTCGAATCCACGACGTTCAGACTTCACCGCTGCACGGAGGACTTCTCTTGTTGAATCTGGGCAGCAGGTAGAAGCAGAGCAGCAGGGCAAGACTCTTCTTGAGAGACTTTTAGGGTTCTTGCTTGGAGGCTGCTTGTGTTCGTGATTGCCCTCAAAAGGATGCTTAAATAGAGGTGTTTACTTATGGAGAATCGTGGTTTGTGGAAACACCATCTATGGCAACTTGAAGACTTCCCGTATTTGAGGACTCTGCCCGTCTGTCGACAGCACTGGGTGCTCCTGTCGACAGGCGCAAGCTAGCAGGACATACAAGGCTTCTGGAAGGCAGTTGCTGTCGACAGGCGACTGGGTGCTGTCGACAGGCACAGGCAGACAGAAGAATTCATAGTTCTGGAAACCTCTTCCTGTCGACAGGCATCTGGGTTGCTGTCGACAGGCTCATCTGTTCTGCAGATTTGCCTTCTGGCTTGAGTTTGCTTGTCGACAGGGACACTGCCTGCTGTCGACAGATGCTTGCTTTACATATAAATCTTCATCATTTTGGCTTTGTTCTTCGTACAACTCTTGCTCAACATCTCACCTAAGATTATGAACATAGTTAGTGAGACATTCTAGTCATTTAAAGCTTAATATCATATCAACACATTGTGACAAGTTATTGCATTGCAATTCTAAACTTAACTCACATTGTTCACTTGTTTACTTTGTTCATCATTGATCATCAGCAAAAAACATGTTGCAATTGTGACTTATATGTTATAGAATGTGAACCCAACATTCTCCCCCTTTTTGATGATGACAAAATTAACCAATTAAGCAAGTGTAAGCAAGTTGCACAATTGAGTTTTCTCCCCCTTTTGGCAATATCTAAAAAGCATACACCACAGACCAAGGTAGTAGGCAAAAAGACAAGTTCTTTCATTGATATATCATTGAGGCATACAGAACATTGGTTGAACAGAACTTGAAAAAGGGAAAGACATTGCATGACCATCAACGTAGAAAAACAACATAAGACTGAATACAAGACCCGGGACACCTAGACTCTAGAATCATCATCAGGACCCGGTGGTGTTGGGGCCTGAGGAGTCAGCCTGTTGAGCCGGTGAGTGATCCGGACTTGATTATCGGCCAATGCTTCCAAGCTGTTATCAACCTTGTCCAAGCGTGCATTGATAGTTGCAAAACCAGTGGTCATATGCACTTGCAGCTGAGCCAAGAGTTCACGGATAGAGGGCTCAGTGGCAATATCATCCATAGGTTGACTTTCTTCTTCTCCCAGAGCATCTTGTGGCTCGGAGAGGGATGCTTCTTCGTCGTCTTCATTTTCAGCAACATCTTCGTCAGCTGCCGCATCAGCTTCTTCTTCATCCACTGGGACAGCTTGACCCTTTCCCTTAAGATCCCTTGTGACTACGCCATCCACAAACTTGTAGCCCATCCGCTCTGCAGCAGTCAGATCGTAGGAGCTACGTCCCGGCAAATTGGTCATCTCCCCTTCTGGAATAAGAATGCCAAGAAACAGGAAGAGGGAGGTGAGCTGACATGCGTAAGGCATGGACCGCTTTGCATTGCCAAGGCATAGTCGAAGGACGGAGCACATGAGTTGAGGTAGATTGATTTGTTCACAGCGTAAAAACTTATGAAGGAGGGACTTGTGAATAGATGTAACGAGTTCCCTACTTCCATCCTTCGGGACAATGAGAGTGGTAAAAATGTGGTGGATGAGACGATGAAGCGGAGGAAAGGAGTTAGCATTCATTGGCTTACGGTCCGTGGGGTCGTAAGGCCTGGAAGTGATGAGGGCATGATATTCCTCTGGAGTAGGGTGATGAGCAAGGATGTCTACCCCGGTGTTTGGGATTTGCAGGGAGACTGAAAATAGATTTGGGGAAATGCGAAAGGAATTTCCCTTGACACGGGTATAGAGATCACCTGTAGTAGTCTCCCGAAGATTACGGTAGAACTCCGTGACAGCAGAGGCGGAGTATTTCTTGTGACTATAACAGAAAGGGGACCAACCCTGTGTGTCAAAGAGAGGCAAAAGACCGGGAAATAGGTCCTGGAGGGAGATGAAGTCAACGTAGCGAGGCTGCGTGACCTTCGTGAAAGTGGCATTGGTGACTTTGAATTGGAGATTTTGAGGGATGAACAGCTCTGGCAGACGATCCTCTCGATGCTTTGACCGACGCTCCGGAGAGTCCCTGGAACCTTGTCCGGCGCGAGGAGAGCGAGGACGGCGACGAGAGGCCATCTTCTTGGCAGGAGGGGCCATGATCTCGAGCTGCTTGAGTTGGAGACTTGTGGTAGAAAGAAGATGACGGAACCAGAGGAGAAAACACCAGGGAGGCAGAGGTGCGTTCCTGGTGCCCTGGAGAAGGGATTTGAAGAGAGAGAGGGAAGGAAGGGTTTTTGGAAGTGAAGAAAGAGGGAAAGGGGTGTGGGGTCCTCTTATAGAAGGGGTGAGGATAGATGAAGAGTCGGATCCCACCAAATCCGGTTTTGGATTAGCCCGTTGGACTTCCCAAAAACACATCTGCCGCCGGCTGTCGACAGGGTCCCTGGTGCCTGTCGACAGGCACTTGTAGAAAATGGCCAGTTTGTGATTTTTGGAACTTGAGCTGTGAGCAATTTCTTCCAGGTGATAAATTAAGGTGAATAAGAGATGAATCAAGTATGTTAACCTACCATATACAAGGATATAAAAAACCATACCAATTCTCCAATGGTTTTAACATAATATCCAAGGAATTTAAGGTTAAAGCATTAAGAAAGCACCCACTTAAATGAAGAACATTGCACGCTTACCCGTTATTGTATAAATACACTGTAAGACAACACAATCCCCATTTTGAGAATAGACAAATGATGCATGAAATGATATCTAAATGTCAAGACAATCACAAGACCAATGACCTTTGAAAGTATGACTCAGTGGAGGCTTCGCACTATTCCCAAGGATTTAATTTGGAAGTACAATGGGAGGAAATGGTACTTAAGAAGACGTCACACCTTTTGAAGTGAGGATAGACATTACCCGTGCCCATACCCCCAGTCAATTGGTGGAACTTTCCAACATACCGTTGTATAGAGTTGATGAGTTGTCCTTTTGACGCGAGGGCAGACAGTTGTGATGCCCATCTCCCCGGTTACTTAGCATAACCCAACATTGCTCTATATTCATCCCAAACTTCACGGTGATTGGCATTATTTGTTATTTGATTTTCTTTTTGTTTTTTTTTTTTGTTTGTTTGTTTTTTTTGTGGAAATAGGTAGCTTTTCTCCAAGTATTGTCGTAATGACAAAAATCAAGGTGGTGATATGATTACCAATAAATACTAGATATTCACTTTCATGACCAAAAGACTTATGAACTATATTGAGACTATGTTGGCTCACTGAGTATTACTATAAAGGAGTAAGGTGGATGTCCCTTAGAGTTGTGAGATGTTTTCTAGATGATGTAGCCTAAACTCTACATGAATAGTATGTAAAAATCATAGGGAAATAGGAAATAGCTTAACTATCATGTGTATGTAGTATGGTCAATCATACTTTTACATCTTATAGACACCTTAGTTATTAATCAGGAAGAAGCTCACAAACTGGGTGAAGAATGATCATAAGCAGTCATATATCAGAGCACCTGTCGACAGGAAAGGAGGGCCTGTCGACAGGGGGACATAGACAGATGAACCAGTGTTCTGTCTGGGCTTAGCTGTCGACAGAGCCTTTTTAGCCTGTCGACAGGGACTTGGTCAGATCAGTTTTAGTGGAAGAATGAAGAGCAGACGTGAACAACTAATGTGAGGGAATTGAGAGAGACAAAGTTTGAATGATTCCCTCCACATTTTGAATTCATAGAAACTTAAGTTGCTCCCCCATAAAGTGTGACATTTGTAACAAAGGACTCAAGTTCATGAAGACATATTTGCAGACAATGACCGCGCACTCAATAACACAAAGCATGTAGAGAGACAAACCAATTATATGTATCTGAAATTTAAAGAGAGTGTGAATAAGCAAGTTATAAAGAAACTAAGTCCAAATATACAGTACATGTCCCTTGTATGTCACATAACCATGGATACTTGGCGGAGAATGTTTCTCACGCATAATGAGAGTTTCCAAACAAGCATGACTTGTTCTTCCACACATCACCATTTGATATACCGCATAGATAATGGACACAAGGAGCAAATACTTAATATTGGAGTTAAGTTTCATTGTAATTTGCACAACCCCATCTCTCTTCGTAATGTGGTGAATCTATCTTCAGCTAGAGGTTTGGTAAAGATGTCTGCCAACTGTTTCTCCGTGGGTATGAAACTGATTTCGAAGGATCTATTGGCCACTTCATCTCTCAAGAAATGATGACGAATTTCTATGTGTTTCGTCCTAGAATGTTGAATGGGGTTCTTTGATAGATTGATTGCACTAGTGTTGTCACACAGGATAGGTGTGCATCCAATATCAATGTTGTAATCACACAACTGACTTTTTATCCACAACACTTGTGTTGCACAACTCCCTGCAGCAACATATTCTGCTTCTGCAGTGGAGAGTGCAACCGAGTGTTGCTTCTTGGATGCCCACGAAACCATACAACCACCAAGCATTTGACAATAGCCACTAGTGCTTTTCCTATCTATTTTACAACCAGCGTAGTCTGCATCAGAATAGGAAATCAACTCAAAACTACTACCTGCTGGATACCAAAGACCCAAGGCATGCGTACCTGAGAGATACCTGAAGATTCTCTTGACTGCAATTAGATGACTTTCCTTTGGACTAGATTGGTATCTAGCACAAAGGCAAACACTGAATTGTATGTCCGGTCTACTTGCAGTAAGATAAAGGAGTGAGCCAATCATACCTCGAAATTGTTTGGCATCTACCGGGTTACCTTTCTCATCAGTTTCTAGCTTAATGCTTGTGCTCATCGGTGTTGAGGCGGGCTTGGCTTGTGTGAACTGAAACCTTTGGAGCAGTTCTTTTACATATTTTTCTTGGCTTATAAAGAATCCATCTTCTAGCTGCTTGACCTGCAAACCAAGAAAAAATTGAAGCTCCCCCATTAAGCTCATCTCAAATTCACTGTGCATGTGTTGTGAGAATTCTTCACACAGTGTGGGATTAGTGGAACCAAAAATAATATCGTCCACATAAACTTGAACAACAATTATGTGATTGTGAACTTTCCTTGTAAAAAGAGTTTGGTCCACCTTACCTCTTGAGTATTTTTTACTTACCAAGAAGGTGCTCAGCCTGTCGTACCAAGCTCGGGGTGCCTGTTTCAAACCATAGAGAGCTTTGTGCAATTTAAATACATGGTTTGGTTTATCATGATCCTCAAAGCCGGGTGGTTGAGAAACGTAGACTTCCTCTTTGATGTAGCCATTTAAGAAAGCAGTCTTAACATCCATTTGATATAGTTTGAACTTGTTAGAACATGCAAATGCTAGCAAGATCCTAACTGCTTCTAACCTAGCTACTGGTGCAAAGGATTCTTCAAAGTCCACACCAAATTCCTGATTGTAGCCCTTTGCAACCAGTCTTGCCTTGTTTCTCACCACTTTACCTTCTTCATTAAGTTTATTCCTAAAGACCCATCTTGTTCCTATAACAGAAATTTCAGGGGTTTTAGGAACCAAACTCCAGACATTATTTCTTTGAAATTGACCTAGCTCCTCATGCATAGCATCAATCCATGAACTTTCTTTTAATGCTTCTTCAACATTTTTAGGCTCCACTTGAGAGACAAAGGCTAAATGATCCTGTTCAACTATTTGATTAACTTGTGACCTAGTTTGAACTGAATCATTTATGTCACCTATGACATTCTCAAGTGGATGAGCTTTAGAGTACCTCACATTGGTGATTGTTGAAGGACCTGGTTGATCTTGTATTTGAGGATGATGTTCCGGAGGAGGGGTTGCTGGAGGAGTTTGTTGGGGTTCATCCTCTTGTTGTGGGTCTTGTGCAGGTATCTCTTCCTGAGTTTTAAGTAGATGACTATCATCTTCATCATCGTACCTGCGAAGATATCCACGTTTAGCTTTAGGAACTGACTTAGAGATTGCATTTGTTTTGCTTTGTAGATCCTCAAGAGTTGTTTCATCAGATGTTTCATCAAACCTGTAAGGAGTAGAATTATTAGTTGTGATTTGAGATTCATCAAAAACAACGTGTGGAGTTTCTTCCACCTTTCTGGTTTTTAGATTGAACACTCTATAAGCTCTAGAATGTTCAGAGTATCCAAGAAAAATACCTTGATCGCTTTTGGCTTCAAACTTGTCCAAGTCATTTTTGTCATTGTTATGAATAAACACCTTGGAACCAAAAACTTTAAAGTACCCAATGGTGGGTTTCTTACCTTTCAGAAGTTCGTAAGGAGTTTTCTTGAATACTGGTCTTACCATGGCTCGGTTGAGAATGTAACATGATGTGTTTACTGCTTCTGCCCAAAAAGTGCGTGCTAATTGATTCTCGACCAGAAGCGTACGAGCCATTTCCACCAAGGTTCTATTTTTTCTCTCCACAACTCCATTTTGCTCGGGAGTTCTTGGGGAGGAAAACTGATGGTCTATACCTTGGTTCCTGCAAAATTCGGAGAAGGAATTATTGTCAAATTCTCCCCCGTGATCAGTGCGGATTGAGCAGATTCTATGGACACTTCCATGCTCAATCTTGTTGAAGAAATCTTCAAAAACATTTACTGCTTCATTCTTGTGAGCAAGGAATTTTACCCAAGTGAACCTAGAGAAATCATCCACAATGACAAAGCCATAACGCTTGCCATTGAGACTGAGTGTTCTTGTAGGTCCAAATAAGTCCATGTGCAAGAGTTCATAGGCTTTGGAAGTACTTACCGGTGCCTTTGATTTGAAGGATTTTCGGGTTTGTTTTCCCTGTGCACACGCATCACAGAAATTTTCATTTTTGTTAAAGGATATTTCAGGAAGGCCACTTACCAACTTAAGCCTCATTATCTTGTGCAGAACATTGTAACTGGCATGACCGAGCCTACGATGCCACAATGTAAGCTCATCCTGTTTGTTTGCTACAAGACACAAATCGTTATTTTCTGGATCATCTAAGTCTACCAAATAGATGTTGTTCATCCTTTTTCCAGAAAATTTTAGGCTCCCTGTTTCCTTATCCAGAATGTGGCAAGAATTGGATTCAAAAACAATTTTATGACCTTTATCACACAATTGACTTATGCTGAGCAAATTGTGATGAAGGCCATCAACTAGTAGCACATTGTCTATTGAATTAGAGGCAAACTTACCGACTTTACCTGAGCCGATGATCTGGCCTTTGTTGTTACCTCCGAATATCACTTGACCTCCGTCTTTTTCCACGAGCAAACTGAATTTAGCTTTGTCGCCCGTCATATGCCTCGAGCAGCCACTGTCCAGGTACCATTTGTTTTGATTGTGAGCTGCTAGGCATTCCTGCACATGTGGATCAGACAAGAGGTTTTGGTACCCAAATTACTTTGGGTCCCATTGTATCATTCATGCAAAATAAGAGATGCTTAGGAATCCAAACTTGTTTGATTTTCATATGATTTGGGTTATTCCAGCACTGCTTTTCATTATGTCCAATTTTTTACAGATATTGCATGATGATGATTTAAGAACAACATTGGATTTGACATTTTTGGAGGCATCCATAGGCATCTTACCTTTTTGTTCCCTTGTAAGTCTAGCTTTAGGGACTTGCTGTTTTTCTTGAGGACGGCTCTGTTTAGAGCTTTTAGCAAGTTTCTCATGTTGACTAGGAACAAATTTGGTGACTTTAGGTTCCTGTTTTTTACCCTTGTTTTGATTTTTCCTTTTCTTTGAAGGGTTTGGTTTGCTAGAGCATGGGGTTAGATCTGTGAAATCAGTCATCAGATTTTTGCCAATTACCTTTGGCTTTGGATTTTGAAATCCAATCCCATGTCTTGCAACAAACACATTTGAACCTAAGATTGCATCCAAGTTCTGTTTGCTCTTTACAAAATTTGATAGATCTTTTGATTTACCTGCTAGTTCTGTTTCAGCTTTCTCAAATTTCTTTTGTAGATTAGCATGCTCACTTTTAAGAATTTCAAGACAGTTTATTAGTTCATCTCTTTCCTTTTGAACTTCTTGAAACTTAAGTTTCATGCTATCCAACTCATCCATGTGGGTTTGTTCATCAATTTTCATCAATTCAATTACCTTGTTCAGAGACTCAATTTCTTCATTGTTGTTTGATTCATGAACAAGGAAATTCATTTTCTTTTTGAGTGCCTTGTTTTCAGATTTAAATTCACAAAACTTTTCAAATAGCACAGTATAAGCCTCTTCCCATTCATCAATAGAAAAATTCTCAAAGGAAGAGTTTACCTCGGTTGAATCGTCACTCTTTGCCATGAGACACTGAATCTCTTCATCTTCCGAGGTGCCCTGACTGTCCTCATCTTCATCACTCCATGAAGCCAACATTGCTTTGGCTTTCTTGAACGTGAATTTATCTTTCTTCAATTTCTTCTTTAGCTCGGGACATTCTCCTCTCATGTGTCCCTGCTTCTTGCACTCATAACAAACCACATCCGATTTTTTGTTAATAGAATCAAATCTGTTCGTACTCTTTTGGAACGGTTTTGAGTTTCCTGAACCTCTTTTCTTGAATTTGAGAAACTTCTTAAATTGTCTAGTGAGCATGGCCATCTCGTCATTCTCACTATCACTGGAGGATTCAGACTCAATACCTTCTGTTGAGTACTTCTTTTGGAATCTGAAGAGACTTTCTTGGAAGCTTTCAAGGCAATGGACTTCCTTGGGTTCTCTTCAGTTTCCTTCCTTTTCACATTCAACTCATAGGTCATAAGTGAACCAATCAACTCATCAACCTTCATGGTTGAAAGATTCTTAGAATCCTCAATGACAGTGACTTTGGTGTTCCAGGAGGATGGAAGAGACCGAAGTATCTTCCTCACCAACTCACTGTCTGAGTATTCCTTCTTAAGACCTTTTAGTCCATTTATCAGAACCATGAATCTCGCAAACATGTCAGATATTGTCTCATCATGATTCATCTTAAACATTTCATATTCTGAGACTAACATGCTTACTTTAGATTCTCTCACCTCAGACGTACCTTCATATATTAACTCGAGCTTGTCCCACATCTCCTTAGCTGAAGTGCATGTGGAGACCCTCGAGTATTCTTTTGGATGGACTGCGCACTGCATCATATTGAGGGCGCTCCAATTGAGAGTCCCTTTGGCAATCTGGTCCTTGGTCCATGTATCTTCGTCTTGAGGCAATTCATATGGTCCTGTTCTGACTATCTTCCACAATTCATAGTTTTGTGCTCGTAGAAACACCTGCATGCGGTTTTTCCAATAGGGATAGTCAGAGCCATCAAAGAAGGGTGGCCTAGTGACTGAATGTCCCTCGGCCATATACCCCTTACTAGAATCCATAAGATCAAGGATCTCCTGATCGTAAGATCAAGTAAAAGTGACAGTTAACGGAGAAACCTTGCTCTGATACCAATTGAAGTGTAGCGGAATTCCCTATATGGTAATCTAGAAGGGGGGGTTGAATAGATTACTGTCTGTTAAAATCACTTGTTGCCTTCTTTTTGATAGAACACAAATAACTAGAAGTTATGGCAAGGACTAAACTTGGTGTGGATGTATGTGATAGAAATTAAACAGATGATTGGACGTGTGTAAATGCGCCGTGCCTACCAAACATCTAACGTAGAAACGTTCAAACCACGAGACACAACGATTTACGTGGTTCGGAGTACACAACTCGTGTATCCTACATCCACGGGCCACACACACACGCAGAACAATCTGCTTATGAGCTAGTTCAGGAACTACAACTCACACACACGTGTTCTCTGATGTATAGCCATGATCAGAACAACACACACGCGTGTATCAAGCACAAGGACTGCTTGAAACACACCACACACACACACGTATAGACAATAGTAAAACAGAGAAGAGTTTAAGAGTTGAGAATCAAATCCAATTGAAAACTCTTTCTCATGAACGTCTGAGTAGGCTTCAAGCTTCGTCTTGATGATTAGAAGTTGATGGAGAGGCTCGAATCCACGACGTTCAGACTTCACCGCTGCACGGAGGACTTCTCTTGTTGAATCTGGGCAGCAGGTAGAAGCAGAGCAGCAGGGCAAGACTCTTCTTGAGAGACTTTTAGGGTTCTTGCTTGGAGGCTGCTTGTGTTCGTGATTGCCCTCAAAAGGATGCTTAAATAGAGGTGTTTACTTATGGAGAATCATGGTTTGTGGAAACACCATCTATGGCAACTTGAAGACTTCCCGTATTTGAGGACTCTGCCCGTCTGTCGACAGCACTGGGTGCTCCTGTCGACAGGCGCAAGCTAGCAGGACATATAAGGCTTCTGGATGGCAGTTGCTGTCGACAGGCGACTGGGTGCTGTCGACAGGCACAGGCAGACAGAAGAATTCATAGTTCTGGAAACCTCTTCCTGTCGACAGGCATCTGGGTTGCTGTCGACAGGCTCATCTGTTCTGCAGATTTGCCTTCTGGCTTGAGTTTGCTTGTCGACAGGGACACTGCCTGCTGTCGACAGATGCTTGCTTTACATATAAATCTTCATCATTTTGGCTTTGTTCTTCGTACAACTCTTGCTCAACATCTCACCTAAGATTATGAACATAGTTAGTGAGACATTCTAGTCATTTAAAGCTTAATATCATATCAACACATTGTGACAAGTTATTGCATTGCAATTCTAAACTTAACTCACATTGTTCACTTGTTTACTTTGTTCATCATTGATCATCAGCAAAAAACATGTTGCAATTGTGACTTATATGTTATAGAATGTGAACCCAACACATTACACAGGCCTTTATTGGTTGATCCAAATATTATGTCATCAACATAAATTTAGACAACAATTATTTGATTATTGACTATTTTTGTGAACAAGGTTTGATCAACAGTTCCTCTAGAGTATCCTTTTTCAAGCAAAAAGGAGCTCAAACGGTCATACCAAGCTCTTGGAGCTTGTTTAAGACCATATAGAGCCTTATGAAGCTTGAAAACATGGTTAGGATGTTTTTCATTTTCAAATCTAGGAGCTTGTTCAACAAAAACATTTTCCTTGATATATCCATTTAAGAATGCACTTTTAACATCCATTTGATAAACTTTGAATTTCATGGAGGATGCAAAAGCAAGGAAAATTCTAACTGCTTCTAGTCTAGCTACAGGGGCATATGACTCTTCAAAATCAATTCCAAGTTCTTGATTGTACCCCTTTGCAACTAGCCTAGCTTTATTTCTTATGACTTGACCAGATTCATTCAATTTGTTTCTAAAAACCCATCTAGTGCCAATGATGGTTTGGTCACTAGGTCTAGGTACTAATTCCCATACTTGATTTCGTTCAAATTGATGAAGTTCATCATGCATGGCATCAATCCAATCAGAACTTGATAAAGCTTCATTAATTGACTTTGGTTCAATTTGGGAAATTAGAGCTAGTGGGTCTTCTTCAAGATTATGCAGGAATGAAGATCTAGTTCTAACTCTATCATTCAAATTACCAACAATATTATCTAATGGGTGATCTCTCAAAATTCGATGTTCAGAAATTACCTGTTGAGGGGTACTTAAATCTAGAGCAATGTTACCTGATCCACTTGAAGATGGTGAATTGGTATTCAAGATCTCACCAGTGTCTTCAAGCTCCTCAACAGTTGGTGAAGAGTCCACAATGAAGTCATCCTCTTCACTGTCGTGTTTTTCCCTGCAAGATTTAGAAGTGTTAGTTGAAAAGGAATTTTCATCAAATATAACATGAGGAGACTCTTCAACAGTTTTGTTTTTGAGAATGTACACTCTGAAAGCTCTTGACACTTCTGAATAGCCAAGGAAGATGGCTTCCTGACTCTTAGCATCAAACTTGTCAAGATTTTCTTTATTATTGATGTGTACATAACATTTGCACCCAAAGATTTTGAAATAAGAAACAGTTGGCTTCTTGTTTTTCAGTAATTCATAGGGGATTTTCTTGATTTTTGGTCTGACCAATGCTCTATTGAGAATATGATTTGCTATGTTCATAGCTTCAGCCCAGAAGGATTTGGGCAAATTACTCTCAAGGAGCATGGATCTAGCCATTTCCACAAGAGTTCTGTTCTTTCTTTCCACAACTCCATTTTGTTCTGGAGTTCTTGGTGAAGAAAACTTGTGGAAAATTTGAAGTTCAGCACATAAATCAGAAAAGGATTGGTTTTCAAATTCTCCCCCATGATCAGTCAAAATATTTTTGATTTTATATGAATAATTTGTTAGGGCAGTGGTACAGAATTTCCTGAATTCAAGGCAAGTATCACTTTTGTGGGACAAGAAAATGACCCAAGTAAATCTAGTAAAATCATCAATGATTACAAACCCATATCTCTTGCCACTTAGACTTAGAATTCTTGTTGGGCCAAAAAGGTCCATATGAAGTAGTTCTAGTGGCCTAGATGTGAGTACCTCATTGAAGTTCTTAAAAGATTTCCTGGTTTGTTTACCTTGGGCACAGATCCCACAAACTTTATTTTCAACATTTGAAAAGGATTCAGGAAGACCCTTAACCAGATTCAACATTAACAATTTATTCAAGGTTCTGAAACTTGCATGGCCAAGTCTTTTGTGCCAAGTCCATGCAATTTCATCTTTATTAGCAACAAAACAGAGATTTTCAGAAAAGTTTTTATTAAGGTTGATCATATAAACATTGTTTTCCCTCTTTCCAAAAAATTTAATTTTATCAGTTGATGAATCAATTATTTTGCAAAAATCAGATTCAAACACAACTTTGTGACCTTTGTCACATAGTTGGCTGATACTGAGCAAGTTGTAATCTAGACCATCAACTAATAAAACATTATCTACAGAGTTTGAGGAAGTTTGACCAACCTTTCCAGATCCTATGATCTTTCCTTTATTTTTACCTCCAAATGTTACTGAACCTCCCTCCTTCTATAGCAGGAAAGAAAATTTGGCTCTATCCCCAGTCATGTGTCGTGAACACCCACTGTCAAGGAACCACACATTTGAATTGGGTGCACGACCTTCCTGCAAAAACATTTAGTGGAGAGAAGATTTTGGTACCCAAACAGAGTTGGGACCATCAGAAAGTTTGGACAATATTATCAAATCTTTTCTCACCCAAATTTGACTTGTTTTTAATTTTGGCTTTATGATATTGGTGTTCTCTGACTTTTTCACTTTCTTCTTTTCTTTAGGAATAAAAACACCAGTGTTTTTATTTTGATAGGAGGGGTGTTTTTCATTTGAGCATGAGAATTCAGATGAGGAGGTGGAATCCAAGGATTTTGTTAGTACATCAGAAAGTTTGGAAAGAAAAATTGAGGATGATACCAACATGGATTGTTATACCATTGGCTCCAAGAATTGTTCCAATCAGCTTGATATGCTGTCTTGGAGGTCCAAGGCTTTTCATTAATGACTTCCTTTGACTTTTTCTTAATTTTCAGATTTTTATTTGAATTTTTTATTTTGTGATTTTTCTTGGTTGATGTTGAGCAGGTCGACCTGTCTTTGACTGGTGTCGACACTACAGCCACAGAAGCCTTCTTCTTGTGGACTGGTGTCGACCTGTCAGGAGATTGTGTCGACCTGGTTGCCTTGTCTTTGTTCTGAGTTTTTGAACTTTTTTGTGCTTTGCTTGATTTTTGTTTGACTTCTGTATTTTCAAGACTAGGGCCCTTAACAAATTTGATTAGTGGTGCTTTATTCTTCTTTTCACTGGATTTGTCTTTCTTAGATTTTTGCTTATCAAACCCTAGTCCATGAGAGATTGATTTCATATTTGTTCCCAACAAGGCCTCCAAATTATCTTTGCCATTTGTGAATGTTTCAATGACTTCATCTTTTTGTTTTAGCTGGTTTTCCAAAATTTTGATTTCTTCAATCTTTTGTTGTTTATCTTGATTTTCTTTTTCCAACTTTTCAGATAAGTCTTTGAATTCATCGGTGGCCTTTTGAGAGGCTAGCTTAAGTTCATCAATCAGATTCAAAAGATTTTCTTTTTCTTCATTCAATTCTATCACTTCATTTTCTAGTTCACAAATTCTTTTGTTTGAAGATTGGTTATGATAAATATTTTCAATTTTCTTTTTGAGATGCTTATTTTCTTTTCTCATTTCAGTATAGTTTTCAACTAATTCAGCATAAGCATCCTGCCAATCTTCAACAGAAAAATCTTCAAAAGAAGTGCTTACCTTTCCATCTGAGCTGTTTGCCATGAAGCAAATCTCCTCACTTCCAGAGCTTGAGGATTTTTCTTCTTCTTCATTTTCACTTGTGTCCTCATCAGACCAAGTGGCTACCATGGCCTTCGGCTTCTTGAATTTGTGAATTTTCTTGTGCTTCTCCTTCTTGTTCTCAGGACATTCTCCCTTCATGTGTCCTGATTTGTTGCACCTGTAGCAAATGATAATATCGTCAGATTTTTGATTCTTGTTAGAGTTTGCATTAGAAAAGAATGTGTTTCTTTTACCTGAAGAGTATTTCTTTTTACCGGAAAATTTTCCTTTTCTATATTTCAAGAATTTTCTGAATTGCCTGGTCATGAGGGCAATTTCATCCTCATTTGACTCAGACTCATCAGAACTGGTTTTATCCTGACTTTTGTCCTTGTTACTAGATGAGGCCTTTAATGCTACTGGCTTGGTTTTGATTATGTGTTCCTCATTTCTCTTTAGATTAATTTCATATGTCATTAAGGATCCTATCAACTCATCCAAAGAAATTTTGTACAAGTCTTTAGAATCTTCAATGACAGTGGCCTTGGTGTGCCATATTGAAGAGAGAGAACGCATGATTTTTCTTACCAAGTCAGCATCCGTATAGTCCTTACCTAAGGCCTTCAGTCCATTGACTATGATCATAAACCTGGCAAACATTTCAGAGATTGTCTCGTTAGATTTCATCATGAACAACTCATATTCAGAGACAAGTATGTTAGCCTTGGTTTCTTTAACTTGAGATGTCCCCTCATAGAGTTCCTCAAGTTTATCCCACATCTCTTTGGCAGATTTGCACATAGAGATTCTTGAGTACTCTTTGGGGTGAACAGCACATTGAATCATGTTCATGGCACTATAATTCATTGTAGCTCTTCTTATCTGTTCCCTAGTCCAGGTTTCTTCTTCTCCCTGGTTTTCATAGGGACCTACTTCCACTACTTTCCAGATTTATAATTTTGGGCTCTTAGAAAAACTTGCATTCTATTTTTCCAATAAGAATAGTCCGTTCCATTAAAGAATGTTGGCCTATTTATGGAATGACCCTCAGCTATGAATCCTCTGGAATCCATTTAATTAAACAGATGGTGCAAGGAAGGAAACACTCAGCAAAACAAACAATCAAGCAAACAAGCAACATAGAACACTCAGAAACTGCTCAGATCAGATCAGATCAAGTGTAAACCCTCTCTGATACCAATTGAAGGATCGATAAAAGGTGTGGACAAGATCTAGAAGGGGGGGGGGGTTGAATAGATCTAAGCCAACTAATGCGGAAGCTAAACCAAATTTGAAAAATCTTTGAATCAGAGTTAGATTGAAAGCAAATTTCACAGATCTGAAGAGAGATTAGGTGAGTTAAACAATTGGAGTGTGAAAAACAAGTTGATTAGATGGATTCAAACGATCCTATGCATTCATCTAACGAAGAGTAAGTTGAAACCACAAGCAGACCAATGCACAGAGATTTTTAGGTGGTTCAGAAATCACACCACGTGACTCCTACATCCACCCCTCACACACAGTGAGGATCCACTAACAACCTGGGTAACACAACCCACACTGGAGCCTGACAACTCCACAACTGAGTTTGACAACTCACACACTACCCAGAGCAAGACTACTCTAGACTTTGAGCAAGGCTGCTCAACCACACAACTTGAGTACGACGACTCAAAAACCTGAGCACATAGGCTCACAACCACTTGCTAGAATAAAAACAATAAGATGCTGATCCTCTAGCAATGATTTGATCTATTAAGGCCAATTCAAGAAAATTGGTGCAACAGATTATGCACAATTTCTAGAATAGCCAGGAAGAGACAAGAAAGACTTTAGACTCGAGGTTGACAATTCTTGTTCTTCAAGAAAACTCCCTTGTAGAGGCCGAATTGGAAGAATCTTGATCACTTGAAGTCCCTTGGCCGATGCTCTGCAACTTTGATCTTGGGATCTTCCTTGAGAGCTTCACAATCGCTGGCTTCTACTTCATCTGCTCCTTTGAAGTTGATCCTAGTGCTTCATGCTGATCAATCTTCAAGTCTTGTGCTCGGAGAAGTGTGAATTGGTGTGGGAGCACAGGAGAGAGCAAGAACAGGGAGGTGAGACTCTCTTGCCGCCGCTTGCAGGTTTCTGGAGGTCTAAAGAGATTCTCTTAGGATGAGTGCCGAATAAGAGGGTTTTTATACCCTAAGTATCCAGAAGATACCCTTGGGGTACGTGGGCACATGATCCAAGAATGATCTGACATCTCCCTAGGGTGCCACGTGTCCAGGGGAAAGATTAAGTCACAGAGATTCCGGAGTGTGTCGACCTGCCCATGAGGTGTGTCGACACACTCTCCTAGACTGGCAAAACAAATCCCTGGGAGAGGTCTCTAGTGTCGACTTGAGATGATTCAGTGTCGACCTCATGACCCAGACAGCAAAACAGCCCTTCTGGGAAGGCTCTCTAGTGTCGACCTGATCTCATCTTGTGTCGACCTGCTCTGGCCATCTGAAAAATAGGCCTTCTGGGAGAGCCATCTAGTGTCGACCTGCCTGCATTTGGTGTTGACCTGCTTTGGCTATCTGAACAACAGGCCTTCTGGGAAGGCTCTCTAGTGTCGATCTGCTCTGAACTCATGTCGACCTGAGATGGACTTTTCTTCACATTTCTGCCTTTGTTCTGAACCATTGTGTCGACACCAAGGATGGTTGTGTCGACACTACCTTTGCAGAAAATGTTTGTCCCTGAGAAAATAAACACATAAATCATTAGTTAAATATATTATTATGAATATCAATGATAAATGTGCTTGGAAAGATGCTTTTTGAATATTGTAATTTCAGGTGATGTATTTTACATGTTCCAATGGTTATGCATTAAAATCACAACTTGTCATCATCAAAATGTGAGGAGAAATGAATTATATTCACACTCAACCCAACAGGGAGCATGCTAGGTGAGGGGAGAACAAGGGTCCCTACCTCCAAGAGTAGAGCTGACCCGTTGGGACCTTCACGTCGGAATGGCCACCTCCTCCTCGCTCCAAGCACCATGAACACGTCCCCTGCATGAACGAGATGGCACCACCTCAGCACGAGCACCACGAGCATGAAGAACCACCGAGAAATCGCAAGGGAGCTCGAGAGAGGAAGAAGAGGGAAGAAGAAGAAGAGAGAGGGCGAGAGGGGGAAATGGGGCGCAACCTCGGTTTTTACCCGATGGCCCCCAAGACGTGACGGGTCGGCCCGGCGCGACAACAACCATGTCGCGACAGCCACCCCCGGTGCGACCCCAAAAGCGGTCAAACCTTTAAGACCGGGAAAAGCAAACGCGACGGCTGACTAGGTCGCGTCAACGCTGTATGCACCTGCCACCCGACACGACCGTTCTGACAGAGAGGACAGCAGTTACGTCTGTCAGAAAAGTAGCCGCGATGCCTCCAGACGTCACGACAAGGATGTGACGCCCACCCCCGTCGCGACCTTGTCGCGATGGCCAGGTGTGCCGCGTCACAAAGCCTGTCGCGACGAGCTTCCCTGGTGCTACAATGTCACGACCAGGGTGCCTGCCGCGACCATGAGGACAGGGCCAAGGG
The DNA here is from genome assembly GCA_014218235.1 of Colocasia esculenta. Lineage (NCBI taxonomy): Eukaryota > Viridiplantae > Streptophyta > Magnoliopsida > Alismatales > Araceae > Colocasia > Colocasia esculenta. The sequence goes on from CM024757.1 coordinate 111,863,502, forward strand.
CCCAGGAGGGTCGGGTCTTACAAGAGGTGTTCCAGTAGGTTCTTAACTTAAACATATTCAAGGATGCTGTGAACAAGAACAAACAGTTTAATTTATGTCCGAGAAAACCTACCTTAATGGGTTACTCCTTCAAATTCCACTCCTATAATTTTGATGCAAGGCTTAAAGGAAGAAGAACTCCTCGAGGTCCAGGTCCAACAGGTCGAGGCAGTGGTCCAAGGATGAAGAACTTCCAAGTCCTCCAAGCTATAGGATCATTTCTCCAACTCCGGAGTTCTCCCTTGTGTCAGACTTCCAAGCTTTTCCATCAGTTGCTTTTAAGGAAGGGTAGAAGGGGCTCTCAAGCTCCAAGATTTCCCTTGAGGAAGGACACAAAGTTTGGCCAAGAAAGGTTGTGTGGCTTATTTAAGGGGTCATCTCATTTAGGACCCTTTCTTTATTCCTACAGAAGGGACAAAAGAAGACAAAAAGTCTAATCTGGCCATACATAGGCCATGCTCAAACCATACCTGCCATACCTAATGTTGACTTGGTCTGCAAGAAGGACAGACAGTCAAAATCTATCATACTTTAGGCCATACCCTTGTCATACTTATCCTTGACTTGATCTGGAAAAGGACAGACCCACCATGCCTGGGTCATGCCTTTTATCAACTCCTAAGGTGATGTGCCTGAGGGTCAGTTCTAAGCACAAACTATTCAAATCTTTCCTATATTTAGTCTCCAGGTAGTCCTGTTATGATGGGAGGACAAGGCCTCCATCGTTTTGTGTTCAAGAGCTATATCGATTGCTATATAACAAGGTAATCGATGGTTGAATACCCAGACAATTGATTGTCTTGAAGAAAACATTGATTACATAGAAATAATCGATGCTGAAAGAAACATCGATTATATAAACATCAGTTACATAGAAATAATCGATGCTGAAAGAAACATCGATTACTTACTTAAACATCAATTATAAACCAACATTGATTGTCCTTAAACATCGATTATGGACCAACATCGATTACTTACTTAAACAGTGATTAAGGACCAACATCGATTGTCCTTAAACATCGATTATGGACCAACATCAATTACTACTTAAACATCGATTACAAACCAACATAGATTGTCCTTAAACATCGATTATGGACCAACATCGATTACTTACTTAAACATCGATTATGGACCAACATTGGTTGTCCTTAAACATCGATTATGGACCAACATCGATTACTACTTAAACATCGATTACTAAAGGAAACATCGATTGTTCCACTTGAACATCGATTGCTGAAGATAGAACATGGATTGTTCACTTGGAACATCGATTATTCTACTGATTGTGTTTTGTTCTGTTTTATATGAAGTTCCATTTCATCATCCACTTCGTCATATACAAATTCCTGCTTCAACTGACATCGTCATACTTTGACCAGTTGAAGGATTGGAGAGTTGCAACTAGCTGAGGGGGTATCAGTGTTCCCATTTCATGAATTTCTCTCTCATCCCAATACTTCCTTTATTGACTTCTTTACTTTAATTATCTTGATTGAGACCTTACTCAATCTTGTCCACTAATTTATCCTCATTTATTTGGGATTTAAAAATCAGGGTCGTTACAGGGTTCCTCACCGTTTCTTAGCCGATCTAGCCCATAGGTGCAAGGCATGTCTAGCAATCCCAGAAGTCATTGAAGAGCCTTTGTTGTTGCCAGATATGGAATGTGAGGAGTCATTGTGCTTTATTGATGATGGGTTTGGAGTCTACGAAATCATGGATGACATTGACCAAATTAAAGAAGGGGATGAAGAATTTGAGGACGAGGCTGACGCGTTCGCAATTGGAATTAGAAGATTCGACGAACCGTTAGCTGCAGTAGAAGAAACAACCAAAGAAGTTAATCTGGGAACCGAGCAAAACCCTAGGACCATCCTCATAAGCAATAACTTATCACCATCTGAAGAGGAGGAAATCATTGAGGTTCTCAGAGAATATAAGGACACGTTTTCTTGAAGCTACGAGGATATGCCAGGACTGGACCCCGTGCTTGTTGAACATCACCTTACACTTAAGCTGGGGTTTGTCGTTATTAAGCATCGGTTAAGACGTTTCCACCCTCAAATGGCTTTGAAAATGAAAGATGAGGTAAACAAGCTCCACAATGCCAAGTTTATTAGAGTCATACTCTATCCTAATTGGGTGGCAAACATTGTCCCAGTTATAAAAAAGGACAGAAGAGTCAGAATTTGCATTGACATCTGGGACCTTAACCGCACGTGTCCTAAGGATGATTTCCCCTTGCCTCACATTGATGTGCTTATTGATAATACGGCTAGGTATGAAACCCTCTCCTTTATGGATGGCTTCTCAGGGTGCAATTAGATCAAGCTAGCTGAGGAGGACCAAGAGAAGACGTCGTTCACTACACCTTGGGGCACATATTGCTATGTGGACATGCCATTTGTACTTAAAAACGCTGGAGCTACTTACCAAAGAGCGATGATGGCCATCTTTCATGACATGATTCATATCTGCATTGAGGTGTATGTGGATGACTTGGTGGTGAAATCTATAACATTGGTTGAGCATCTTGGGGTTCTAACTAAGGTTCTGCAAAGATCAAGAGAGTTTCAACTAAAAATGAACACCAAGAAGTGTGTGTTTGGTGTGTCATCGGGCAAACTCCTAGGGTTCAACGTGAGCAAGAGGGGTATCGAGATCGATCCCAATAAGGAGAAGGCAATAAGTGAGATGCCTCCTCCCAAGAATTTGAAAGAAGTTTGAGGACTAATCGAGAGGCTGCAATTTATTCACCAGTTTGTCCTCCAACATTCACAGAGGTGTTGACCCTTCTACGACCTCACTAAGCCAGGAGTCAAATTCCATTGGGATGAGAAGTGTCAGGCTGCCTTTGATGAATTAAAGGAGTATCAGGCTAATGCTCCTGTCCTGAGGCCACCGACTCCAGGCGAACCTTTAATTCTCTATGTATCTATCATGGAAGACTCTGTTGAAGCTGTCCTTGCACAAGTGGATAAAGAAGGTAAAGAAAGGGCATCTTACTACTTGTCCAAGCTTCTCAACCCTTGTGAGCAGAGGTACACATCTATGGAGAAAACATGTGCCGCTCTTGTCTGGGTGGTGCAGAAACTGAAGCACTACTTCCTTGCTCATGAAGGCCACCTTATAGCCCATGTGAGACCTCAAATTTTGTTCATTTTATATTATGCATGTGGTAGTTACTTATTTATATAGTGAGTGTATTAAATTTGTGTATATTATAATTATTCAATGTGTATACGTATGTATGTATGTTATTTTTTGTGAATATAGGTAATTAGCTAATTTTGTACATGATGTACTTATTTAAATACTGTGCATGTTGTATTTAAGTAAGGTTGAGCATATGATAGGTAAGTATTACTGTATACCTTGTAAGTGCATATGAGTTGTTTTTCGTACATGTATATATTTAAATGTGCATGCATTATCTAACTATCGATGTATATGTTATATTTATTTAAATCCATGCATGTTGTATGTAATTATGTTGTGTACACATATATATGTATATGTTTAACTTCATACATATGATATCTACTTATTTCAATACCCATTAAACTGTTTGTAACGAAATTAGGTATCTGTTTTAGATGTATGTCTCTGTTCTGGCCGAAATCCCAGTTGGCGGCAACATGCCTGCCCCTGACTGCCTAGCCTGGAGGAGTTAGCATCCAGATCGATAGACGCCAACCCCCCTGTTGGCGGCACCATAGGTGGACGCCAAGTTCCCAGCTGTATGACGGTTTCAGATTTGGTAACGCTTGCGTTTTGTCTGGTTCCAGTTTAGGAAACCCATCCATAACCGTAGGAGACCTACCCTAATGCGTACCCAACCTACCCAGCTCTATAAAATCACCCTATTCCGGCTGGATTAAGTATTTTGGCCTTTGTGAAACCCTAGAACCCTCTGTGGAGAAAAGTTGATCTTTAGAGAGCTGGATCTGGCGATTGGAGGAGTTTTCTAGAGATCTAAACCGACTGGAGGATAGTCCATACATAGAAGAAGCAACCCCAACTCCGAGGATCAATCTACATCAACAGAAGAATCGGATCTGAAGAGGTTTTAAGCATCGTCTTGGCTGGGCCGAGGAGGGCTTCTTCGGCAAGATTTGATCTTTGTGGATTTATTTGAAGGCAAGTAACCTATGGATGTCAACCCTACTCATGTCCCCTTAGGTCCTAGCATTTTTTTCGGAATTTTCCTTGTGTCCTGGAACCTCCAAATTTCCCTTGCATTTGTGTGCTGTCTGCATGGTCTGCAGACAGGAAGTTGGCGGCCACATACTGTGCCGCCAAGTTCCTATGTTGGCGGCACCAGACTGTGCTGTTTACACATTTGGCGGCACACACTGTGTCGCCAAGTTCTTCAGGGTACAAAAAGTGCTCTGCTTGATCTCTAAAATGTGTTATTTGGACTTATGGATGTATATGAATGCTGTAAAAATTGTATGTGGTCAGGGTCAGTCATTAGATCATATCATGAGGATATTTCAAATTTCTGTGCATAGTTTTAATTATTGAAATTTCTGTATTAATATGAGAAGCATGGTTTATCTATGTTTATCCCGGAATAATTAGATTTGCTACATGTTAGGGTTTTATAAATTTTCCCTATTAGAATGATGACTGTTTTCATGCTTTGAAACTGTTAGACACTACTGTTTCCCTGTGAAATCTAATTAAGTAAAATTTTTGAGTAATATGCCTGAATTCTGTCTTAATTAATAAAATTTGAATTACTGTTCATAAAAATCTAAAAAAGTTAATATGTGATATACTAACTATATGTAGCATGTGATAAAAAATTGGTACTGATGTGACAACCGTAGGTACTGTTGGTATTATAACATGTGAAATTTAATCATAACGAGCATGTTAGTTGTAATCATGTAAAATTTAGTATTAATAGCATGTTAGTATACTGTGAGTTGTTTATCACTGTTGAACAGTAAGATTAAACTCTGTAACCTGAAATGGGATTGTTATTCAAAGTGCCTGTGCAAAAAGGGATTAAAGTGTGAATTAAGTGTGAGTAAAATGTGATGAAATGTGATAATGTGCATAATGTAAAATTGGGCCGAGATTGACACTGCTACCATAGAGGTCTGAGAGCTGTACCATAGAAAAGTCCCTATGGAAGGCTCAACGTATGTGAAATATATCCTAAGGGCATTAGGATGAAACCCTAGAGGTGGACAAGTACCACTGGATACGGTGGAGAGGGCTTCTCCCCGTAACATTCTGGGTTTTGGCTTCATTGGTGCTGGCCTTGGGATCGCGACGGATCGGGGTGTCGCGTTCTGAACGTGACGTCTTCTCTGTCGCCTTCTAGTTGAGAAGGCGACGGCCCTTGTGTCGCGTCCCCGTTGCCTGTTGGTTTGTGTGCCATGTGTCCGCGGCGCAGGTGTGAAGGCGACATGCCAGCTGTCGCGTTCACCTGAGTCACCTACAGGTGTGACACGTGGTCTGGAGGCTATCAGCCTGGCAGGAGACTTGTCGGAACTTTTGAGAAGGTGACGATGTAGGCGTCGCGTTCTGGTTGAGGACGCGACAGGATGCCTGTCGCCACCTCAGTTCCGAGGGCTTAAGCCAGGCAACCCTCCTTTCTTCTCTGGCTTTTCCCTTCTCCTTCCCTCCTCCTCTCCGAGGAGTGAAAGCTTCCCCCTGCTCTCTCCGGTGGCTTCGGCATGGTGAAGTCATCGGCAAGCTCGCGGTGGAGCGGCGGAGCGAGGAGGAGGCGGCCAAGGCTTCGTGAAGGCCCATTTGGGTTTAGTTCTTCGTTCTCTATAGGGATTTCCTTACTCTCTTACTTGTTGGAGTGGATGGAGCTTGTTTTCGAGCGATCCGCCCTGTGCTCGGGGTGCTCTTGTGGTTTGCTCGGGCGGATGCTTGCCGGTGGTGCTCCTTCCACATGTTTAAGCTTTGTGCATGTTGTGTGGGCGAGGAGAGGTGGCATTGGTGCCCCTCGAGCCACTCTTAGCTTTGCTTGCAAGTATGCTCCCCTCCCCCTGTTGTTTAGAGGCTTTATTGTAGCTTGGGGGACCATGGAATGGCCCCACTTCCCGGTTTGTGCTTCTGTCTGGGATCGCGACAGCAAGGTTGTCGCAATACCAGTCAGAAGGCGACGCAGTTCCTATCACATTCTGGTCGTGACAGGGACCCCGTCGCGTTCTCTTTGTCTTGCCATTTCCCATTTCTGGTCATGGCGGGGAATGGCTCGGGTCCAAGTTGGTTAGAGAGAGGTCTCTCCAACTTGGGACGAGGCCAGTCCTCCTATTGGGTCCTTGCCTTTGTGGCCCTTTGGGGTGTGGGACTTGGGGTGGTTCTACCCCAAGGGCCCTGCCTTCAGATGAGAACGTGACAGTTCGATACGTCGCGTTCTAAATATGAAGGCGACACCCTGTGTGCCACTTTCTGGTTGCGGAAGGATCCATGTTGCGTTCTGTCTGTCTTCTGTCTTGCTTTAGGGTTCGGCCTTCTGATGTTGAACGTGACGGTTTGATACGTTGTGTTCATATTAGAAGGCGACACCCTAGTCGTCGCGACCTGTTGGCGTCAGGTTGGCCGTCGCCTTCTTGCTCAGAAGGCGACGCACCTGTCGTCGCGTTCTGGTTGCTTCTTTTCTGTTATGCTGGGTGGTGTTCCGGGTTCTCGGGCCGTGCCGTGTGTGACGGCGTTGGCTGACGGTCCTTCTAGAGGCTGTTCTCGGAAGGGGTGCCGTGCGTGCCTGTGCCAGCTGGGCTTGTCTTAGTTACAAGCCAATTGTGCTATTTCTGTGGTGGTTGCCATGCTAGTTCTCCTTCGCCCGGTGCTCAGCACTTGAGGGCTTGTCTGCGAGACAGGTTGTTACCATTTCCTGGGATCCCCAGCCCCGCGTGTCTGTGTCAGAGGGTGTTGCTCCGGGCGGCGGGCGTGCTCAAGTCTTGGACGTGGAGCAGAAGGGGAAAACGGTGGGGCAGCGGCGTGAACCTTTTGTAGAGCTCTCTTAGCTGGTCTGGGTCTCCGAGGTGGTTCAGGAGCTTGTCCGGTGCGGACCAGCTAGTCCTTCTCACTGCCTCGCTCTGCGTTGGTTTCGGAGCCACGTAGGGAGGTCAGGCGTGGGGCCGCAGCTCAGTTGGGCAGCAGTGTTTGTGTTGTTCCTTGCTGTGACTCGCTAGCCTCACTCTACCAGGGAGGTTGTAGGCGGGAGTCGGCGGCTGGAAAGCTGGAGGAGTGGACTATGTGTCCTTCTCTTAGCTGCCTGTGGCGGTGGCTTGTGTGCCCTTATGTGGCGGTGTTTCTCACGTTGTTTCCAAGTGTTTCTTGTTGCCCTAGCTTGCACGGGGGTTGTGGCCTAGCCGTGTCTAGTTCCATGGGCTAGGTTAGTTTGGCATCGTGGGCCGTGTTTAGTGGTTTCCGCTCTGCAGATTCTCTCGGGGTGTCTTGTGTAGACACCCGACCGTTGGTTCGGTAACCCGTTCCTTGGTGCTGGCTGTGGTGGCACCGGAGTGTGTAGCTCCCTGACCTCGTGGCGTGTCCGAGGTGCAGGGTGGTTCTGCTTGTAGGCCCTCGACCTTGTGGAGGTCTGAGGTGGCCGTGCTTGTGGTGAGATGGTGCTTCTCACGCGGCTGCTCGGTGTCTATCGTGGTGACACCTGGTTGTTCCTTCCCGACCACATGGAGGTCTGGGATGTTGGTGTTTGTCTTGAGACTTTGGTCTCTCTTGGTTGCTCCAGTGTTCCGTGAGCTCCGTTGTCTTGGCGGTGTGCGCCGAGGGTTCGCTTCTGCGTTGTGTTGCTCTGGCCTAACCTCGGTTGCAGGTCGTGGCATTGTTCTAGTTGCTTCCACATGTGTTTGACTTCGCTGGTTCTGCAGGAGTCATGTTTGGCCTGACCCGGGTTGTGGTCGAGGCATTTCTATGTTTCCGCTGCTTTGTAGTACTCTGTGGTAGGTGTTTCTCGCTTTACCGCTTTGTAGAGTAGTTTTGCTTTCGCTTGTTGGAGTTCCTGCTTCTCTGCTGGTAAGGGACTGGTTATCCCTACTGAGCCTTGTTCGCAAGGCTCACCCCCCTACTCTCTTCAGGTAGGGACTCGCTGTCGCAGGAGTTTGTTGCCGGACGGTCGTGGTGGCCGTTTTTTGCACCGTGCATTGCCAGCAGTATGAGTTTTGAGCGTGAGTGCTCTTGTAGCGTGAGTTAAGAGTGGTCTTTTTGCAAGTCCTCGGGGCATGCCCCTTGTAGATACCACGTCCCGGAACTACGGAGAAGGATAAAGGGGGGTGGCGGATTTACAACGCTCGGACTAGACGGCGTGAGGTGAGCATGTGGACATGGAGTGAGGAGACAGTAAAAATAAAAGAAGTGATCGCCAGGCACGCGTAGGTGTCGAAAGTAACGGGCAAGAAAGGAGTGCGGTGCACTTACCTCTTCACCCGAAAGAACGCGGGAGTCCCGTGGTGGGTGCTTTTTCCTTCGCCAATCGGCCGGCCGACGGAGAAGATCTGATCTCAGTTACCTTGCAAGAAAACAACAGAAAACACGTGAAGGAAGGATTAGTCTAAAGGGAGTAGCAAGTGTAAACAATGAAGGGGGGATGAAAGCATGCAAATGGAGGGTAACACACCTCGCGGAGGGGGGGGGGGGGGGGCAGTGTTAAACCCCTAAGAGTGGGTAAGATAATGTGATGAATGTGTGTGTGTGGATAGAGATGTGTAAATGAGCCTAATAAAAAATGAGGAACGGAGAAATGAGGAAGAGAGGATGGCGTAGCCCGATGTAACGCGGTGTAGCGGTGACATGGCGGACGTCGATGGAGCTTCCCTCACCGCGCTCTACGCTTGGAGAGCCTCCATACATGGGATGGCGACGTGATGACGACGTACGTTCCCGCTCCGACACCGGCGCACGAACTCTCGATCCGTCGGAGTCCACACCTCAAGAAGATGGAGAATTGGGGATTGGAGATCGAGGGGAGAATTCGGCAGGGCTTCACCGTAGTCAGTAATGGATATGAAATGGGGTCCTTCTGGGTCTATATTTATAGCCAAAATTGCGTCCAAACAGGTGGATGCCTATTGATGTTAAAACGTGTCTGTGTCAAAGGCGCGATTAACAAAGTCAAATTGATGTGACGCGCGGCTGACCATGGTACTCGCAACCATGCTTCTGAATCGCGTCTGGTCCGTAGGCCGCTTTTATAAAGTCAAAAATCATATTTTTGATTGATTTGGTGCTGATCAGACTTTTACAAAATGCGGCGTATAGGACAGACGCGATTACAGGATTTGCCATGATGACTGTTATAGCCTCATAAATGCAGCCTCTCCGGAGGGAAAATCTGAGTTTGACTTCATAATCGCGTCCAGTCATTCAGACACCTTTTTGGGAAACATCATGATTTCGACACGTTGCCCATTTAATGCCGCGCGTGATGGGTAGGTGAGAAATTTTGACCTTTATTCGCTTCCACCCCTTCAGTCGCGTATTAAAATAGGCCATGTGCCGAAAATCACATGTTTTCCGCGTCGGTCTACGGGGCACGGTTTAATATCAAAATTGCGTTCACCATATCGGGCGCGAATTAGCTGTTTTTGGCAGACCCTTAGGGGGGGGGGGGCAGAACTGAACTACTCTAAGAAAATAGGACCACTACTCTAGAGATTAATTAAAAAGAGACACTTTGAGGCATCGCGGGGTAACATGAAATTTGTTCCGCATGAGGCCAAATTGGCGTGTCTACAGATGCCTCGCCTTGGCGTCTACTTTGCAGGGAAGTGAAATGGAACGACACGATGTGAAGGAGGCGGAGTGGCATGAACTGGGTAGAGTGGAATGGAAATGACTGAAAAGTGGACGCCAAGGTGTAATGAGACACGCCTCATCAACAAACTCTGGGAGCTGTTTGTCAATCCCTAGTGGAGTTGTCTGTTAGCGATCTCAAAAAAGACTCATTGCTTTGGAGAAAGAGGTGTGCACGTAGGCACGAAAAGGGGAGAAAGATCAACTTCCATCGTCGAGGAAGTACCTACGGACGTAATCCGTAGGTTTCACCTTTGGGGGCGTCTGCCACTGCCGCGGGTGGACCTTTGGAAATTTGAAAAGAAACCCAAAGCAAGGAACTTTTAGGCGACGACTTCCAAACAACGACACAAGGACTAAGTACTTTGGCTCGGAGTGGAATATTCCATGCTATTTTGGAGTTTTGAGGGATAAGTGGCTCTTTTTAATTAAGAACAAGAGTGGTTGTCTAGAATTATGCTCAAAAGTCCTATATAATGCATGCTAGGCTAAAAGAGAATCATAAGACAAAGCAAAATATAAGATAATCAAGGATAATATTGTTACGCCACGGAAGTCAAGATACCGGAAGGAATTGTCATCCTTCTGCAGCATAACGGCCTATCCTCGAGGCATAGGAATTCTCTGGAATCATAACTGTTTTTGGAGAAGGAGGGGAACTCAAACTCCAGTTTCATTAGAGCCTCAAGGTCCTTGATATGCTCTAGTAGCGTATAACATATAGTAGGATGCAAGATTCTTAAACTATAATGTGCGATGGCGGCTGTCGAGGATATTCGTGAAACGCATGGCAAAAGGGTTGTCTGTTATCCTGCGCTCAAAGGACTGGTCAGTAATAACAAGCAATAGTTAATAGAGCAAATAACAGAGGAAAATCATGCTGTTGTAAATTGCAGTAGGGATGATGGATGCCTATTGTTTTTAAAACGCGACCAGACTGTTGGACGCCTTTCAAAAGGTGTTTAAAAGGTGGATTTAAAATGCCGAAGATTCTTTTTATGGCATGATATGCACTTCGCAGAAGGTAGTTTGTTCGTGAAATGTCAGGCCGCCTATGTTCTTGAACACCAACAAGTCTTCCAATGCTCAATTTGCGAGCGGCTGCCAAATCTCTCCTAACCTTCTGCGAAGTGCAAACCTCTGAAATCTGATACTTCTGGCTGACCAAGAGGGCTCAAGAGTGTGACCCTTGTCAAAATCCTTCTGTCAAATAGTCGGGGAGAGTTTGCCGTATTATGTGGCGGCGCCAGTAGTAGCACTCTGAAAAACTTGAACTTCCGAGGCCGGACATGTTCGTTCTTCAGTTATGGTGATGACAGAATGACCTATCACATGAACTGAACTTCACCTGAAAAGGAGTATTGTAGAGCTCGATGAAGCAGCTTATGTGGCGCAAAAAGGGGTCATTATGGGTAATAGGGACTTTGGATTTTCTCACTTTGGGGACAGTGAGGGCCTAGAAGTCCTTCTTACCGATTGCAGAGGAGGAGTGCCTCTTCGACGTTGAAGTGTGCCGACGCACTTTTTGCAACTCCTCAAAATAGTGTCCAGTCTGGACGCCGCCATTTGTTTGTTTGTTTGTTTTTTTTTTACTTGAATTTCAGTCCTGTGCGAAGGGAATAGGGATTCTTGGGCTAAAGTACATCTTCTTAATCGTGTCTGCTTTGGTGTGCGCCTTTCAAAACCAAAGGGCGTCCACTTCTGTGGACGCGATTCAGACCTGTCAGCTGATTTGATGTTTTCGTCCTCCCTCCCCTTTTTTACTGTGGGCATGTGAGGCTTCTCCAGGTCAAGGGGAGGTAGAAGGCAATTCTGCCTTGGCTATTTCCCCTCTCTCCTTTTGATGTCTCCACCTACCCCCAAGGTGAGATTCTAAAGAGAAAAAAAAAAATTGGAGGTGAGGTGGAGTTTGGAGTTTTGTGGGAGCTTGAAGGAGGGTTGAGAGGTTGAGGCTTTGAGGGGAGGGATTGTGAGAGAGGAAGAGCTTTGGAGGAGATGGATCCTGGTGGTTCCTCTTCCATGGGTGCAAGGGGAGGAGGTTTCCTAAGGTTGAATCAAGTAGAAGGCAACATTTGCAAACTAGTTCAAGCAAAGATGGTGAGTTGGTGCTCTTGTTTTCTTGATTAGCTTTACTTTCACTTGTTATTAATCTTTGATTTTGGTGGCCTTTCTTGCTTCCTTCTTCTTCCTTCCTACCTTTTCCCTTTTGAATCTCGTCCATCCATTGTAGGATTTCCCATTGTTCCCGGGCAACCGGCGCTTCATGCGTCTCCCTTGGCTTCACCAGTTGACCGCTAACATTTCTCCTAGCATGTCTACCATCATTAGACAATGGGGGATTGGTAACCTCACCATCCATGCCAAAAGGTACCACGAAACCCACCTAGATTGGGCGGCTCTTGGAGCTTTGATCGAGTTATGGCACCTTCAAACCAACACATTCCTCTTCCGGACCTTTGAAGCCACGATCCTTTTGGAAGAGGTGGAACTTTTGATAGGTTTGAAGAAGATGAAGCATTATGAGGAGGACGGAATGGCAACCATGACGCGGTATTTCACAAGCAAGGCGGTGCTTGAGACCTTCATGCGTCTGTGGGAAGCGCAGAGCGTCTGAGATCTGCAAGGGATAAACCTCCAAAGGTTGGCGGCCTGGACAATGGGAGAGCTTTCGAGAACCAGGGATGATGAGAGGCTCGAGTTGGTGATGCGTGGGTTTGCTATTTGCATGGCGGGCGCGCTGCTCTTCCCTTCGGTTGACAGCGTTCTAGAGGAAGATCAGCTCGGCGTGGTGTGCGCCATTTGGGAAGGGGAGAGGTTGGGGCCGGCAGTGCTAGCGTTTCTCTATAGCGGTCTTACGGCGGCGAGCTTGGGTAGGCCTCCTTATGGATCCATGCTATTACTAACTTGTTGGACTGACCTACACTTCAAGTTTTCTTTGAGTGATAACGCTTCAAGCTCGTCCCGGATCTTCTCTAAGAGTCCGCTTAAACACCTGGATCCCCTCGTGGGCTTAGAGGGGCGTGTGGCAAACCGAGCGCCACAGTTCAAGACGCGGGCAGATTGGCGTGATTACTTCCGAGACATGCCCGAGAGCGCCTTTCTCTCCATTCCGGCGCCATTCCTTGCCCGAGATGTGCAGACCCGCCTAGCACCTGGTGTGGAATTACGATTGATTGGTGCGTCCGAATTTGTACTCTACAATCCACACCGCTGCCTCCCCCAGCTCGGTATTCCAAGGTGCATCTTCGAAGGGCCATCTCACTTCCCGCCATGAAAACGGCGCAATGTTGGCACTAATGATGACATTGAGGAGGTGAACACGATAAAAGCTATGTGGAAAGTGTGCACCTTTAGGAGGCCGGTCTCGAATGTAACCGAGGTTGAAAAGGATTGGATGAATTATGTAAGGGAGCTCAGGAAATTATGGCCCAAAGTGGCCGTTTGTAAACCACGAGATTAAATCATCAATGAGCATCAGATCGCTTCCTTCATATGGCCAAGAATATCCCTTGAATGTGCTTGTATCACCCAAAACTCAAGAATTCCTTCCTCAAAGAGGGACCTCGGGTTGAGCTTTAAAAGGCGTCGATAGCAGATGCCGTGCTTAGAAATGCAAAAGCGTCCGCCTAAATGGACGCGAATCAGACTCTAAATTTGGGCGCTGAAGGCCCTCAAACTGCACCGCTTTCATCGGCCGCCCAAAGAGATCTGAAAGACGTCGACTTATCAAGACGCAATTCTAAACGTCCTTTGTCTTCAAAAGGCGCGCCTCTTCGGGTTCTGCACCGGTAATAATTACGTCTGAATCATGGCCAAGCACCCAGACGCAGTTCAGAACGACTTTTACCATTCCGCGTCCAACTTAACAAATGCTCTTTTAATTTCAAATTCAAACCTCGGTGCCCGCGCCCGATGCAAGGATTACTTCTTTAATTGTGTCGCTCAGAACGGACGCCTTTACCACAATACACGTCCTCTGGATTGGACGCGATTTGGACAAACCTCCGATCACAAAAACACCCGGCCGGGCACCCTTTCCATTCTTCCCTCTCTCAATCTCTTTTCTCCCATACACCTCTCTCTCTCTTTCTCTCTCTTCCTCCCTATTACGGCGGCGATGGCGAAGCGGCGGAGGGCGGAGGGTGAAGGTGCGACGGAGGAGGTGGAGGTGGCGATGGCGGGGGGTGCGACGGAGGCGGAGGAGGCGCCCGCGGTGGTGGCCGTGCCGGCGACGGGGGAGACGTCGGAGATGGTGGCGGAGTTGGAGGCGGCGCCGGGCGAGCTCACCTTGGTCCTCGCGGGGGAGGCGGTACCGGTGGAGATGATGGTGGAGGATGAGGAGGAGGAAGACGAGGAGGAGCGCCGGCAAGGATGACATGGCTGGGAGGTCCCTCCTAGGCTGGAGACGGTAAGTCCTCTCTCCTCACTCTAACTCTTGGGTAGAAAGGGAAGGAAGGGAATTCGGTTGGCCGGGGAAGGAGGACGTGAACTGCGTCCAATCCAGAGGATGCGGTTCGCTCCTCAAAATGCGGCCATCCTGGGGGCGTGCAATTGAAGGGCGAAACACGGCCGTCTGATGGGCGCGAATCGGGGGTTGAAATGCGCCTTCTGAGTCGAGCGCGGATTGGGATTTGAAAACGCGCCTTTTAAGTGGGCGCGATTCGGGACATGAAATGCGCCATCGGCTTTGGACGCCTTTCAACAACTACCTGAGGGTTGTTTCTTTTATTCCTACACAGTCATTCTTGATGTGTTGACTCATGTTTGATTTGTTTGCGTTGCAGGGCATGATGAGGGCGCAGACCATGTGGCCCCTCGTCCTGGGAGCATATCGGGGGCTCCTGGACTTTTAGAGAGAGAGAGTCCGGGCGATGGGGTTTGGGCCGATCTTGGAGATCGAGCCCTTCTTCACCGACCCGCCGCTGATCCAGATTTTGCGGGACATATGGGACAGGACCAGCAGGACTTTCCTGTTCCCCTGGGGCCATATGGTCCTGAGCTTAGAGGACGTGACCCAGATTACCGGGTTATGGGTGGACGGGGAGGTGGTGAGCGGCTTGACATACGCCGACTACATCGACCACGTGCAGGACCTCCTAGGCTTGGAGCCCTTCGGAGATGAGATGGGGGAGAGGAGGATGGTGGGGCGTGTCGCCCTTTTGGAGGGGTTGGGGCTGGCAGGAGTGCGCCAGCGGGCAGAGGAGACTCTGTAGGAGTTCGTGCAGCGGGCAGCGGGGCTGGCGCGTGAGGCGTACGGCCAGGACTCCGAGGACATAGGCCGAGTGGACCGGGACCTCCGATGGTTCTTAGTATTTTTCTTTGGCAAGATGCTATTCACCACGAAGGGTGACAGCATCCACTGCCGATTCTTGGATTTGCTGGAGGACCTGAGTCGGGTGGGTGACTACGCGTGGGGTGCGGCCCTCCTGGCCCACCTCTTCGCGGACCTCTCTACTGGCACTGGTCGGGAGACGACGGTGGGCGGCTTTGCACCCTTTCTACAGGTACGGAAATTCAAGCTTTTTTCTTAAATTTCCTGCATTAATTTGTTTATTTAGAATTGTGACTGACTGGTGTGGGCATGCATGCGTTGGCCGATGGTCCTTCTGGAGGCTGTTCCCGAAAGGGGTGCTGTACGTGCCTGTGCCAGCTGGGCTTGTCTTAGTTACAAGCCAGTTGTGCTATTTCTATGGTGGTTGCCACGCCAGTTCTCCTTCGCCCGGTGCTTGGCACTTGAGGGTTTTTCTGCGAGACAGGTTGTTACCTTTACCTGGGACCCCCAGCCCCGCGCGTCTGTGTCAGAGGGTGTTGCACCGGGCGGTGGGCGTGCTCAAGTCTCGGATGTGGAGCAGAAGGGGAAAACGGTGGGGCAGCGGCGTAAGCCATTTGTAGAGCTCTCTTAGCTGGTATGGGTCTCCGAGGTGGTTCAGGAGCTCGTCCGGTGCGGACCAGCTAGTCCTCTCACTGCCTCGCTCTGCGTTGGTTCCGGAGCCATGTAGGGAGGCCAGGCGTGGGGCCGCAGCTCGGCCGGGCTGCAGTGGTTGTGAGGTTCCTTTTTGTGACTTGCTAGCCTCACTCTACCGGGGAGGTTGTAGGCGGGAGTCGGCGGTAGGCAAGCTGGAGGAGTGGACTGTGTGTCCTCCTCTTAGCTGCTTGTGGCAGTGGCTTGTGTGCCCTTATGTGGCGGTGTTTCTCATGTTGTTTCCAAGTGTTTGTTGTTGCCCTAGCTTGCACGGGGGTTGTAGCCTAGCCGTGCCTAGTTCCGTGGGCTAGGTTAGTTTGGCCTCATGGGCCGTGTTTAGTGGTTTCCGCTCTGCGGATTCTCTCGGGGTGTCTTGTGTAGACACCCAACCGTTGGTTCGGTAACCCATTCCTTGGTGCCGGCTATGGTGGCACCAGAGTGTGTAGTTCCCTGACCTAGTGGCGTGTCCGAGGTGCAGGGTGGTTCTGCTTGTAGGCCCTCGACCTTGTGGAGGTCTGAGGTGGCCATGCCTGTGGTGAGACGGTGCTTCTCACGTGGCTACTCAGTGTGTATCGTGGTGACACCTGGTTGTTCCTTCCCGACCTCATGGAGGTCTGGGATGTTGGTGTTTGTCTTGAGACTCTGGTCTCTCTTGGTCACTCCAGTGTTCCATGAGCTCCGTTGTCTTGGCGGTGTGTGCCGAGGGTTTGCTTCCGTGTTGTGTTGCTCTGGCCGACCCCGGTTGCGGGTCGTGGCGTTGCTCTAGTTGCTTCCGCATGTGTTTGACTTCGTTGGTTCTGCAGGAGTCATGTTTGGCATGACCTGGGTTGTGGTCAAGGCGTTTCTATGTTTCCACTGCTTTGTAGTACTCTGTGGTAGGTGTTTCCCGCTTTACTGCTTTGTAGAGTAGTTTTGCTTCCGCTTGTTGGAGTTCCCGCTTCTCTCGCTGGTAAGGGACTGGTTATCCCTACTGAGCCTTGTTCGCAAGGCTCACCCCCCTACTCTCTTCAGGTAGGGACTCGCTGTCGCAGGACTTCGTTGTCGGACGGTCGTGGTGGCCGTTTGTTGCACCGTGCGTTGCTAGAAGTGTGAGTGCTCTTGTAGGTTGAGAGTGGCCTTTTTGCAAGTCCTCGGGGCATGCCCCTTGTAGATACCGCGTCCCGGCACTACGGAGAAGGATAAAGGGGGGTGGCGGATTTACAACGCTCGGACTAGGCAGCGTGAGGTGAGCATGCGGACATGGAGTGAGGAGACAGTAAAAATAAAAGAAGTGATCGCCAGGCATGCGTAGGTGCCGAAAGTAACGGGCTAGAAAGGAGTGCAGTGCACTTACCTCTTTACCCGAAAGAAAGCGGGAGTCCCGTGGTGGGTGCTTTTTCCTTCGCCAATCGGCCGGCCGACAGAGAAGATCTAATCTCGGTTACCTTGCAAGAAAACAACAGAAAACACGTGAAGGAAGGATTAGTCTAAAGGGAGTAGCAAGTGTAAACAGTGAAGGAGGGATGAAAGCATGCAAATGGAGGGTAACACACCTCGCGGAGGGGGGGGGGGGCAGTGTTAAACCCCTAAGAGTGGGTAAGATAATGTGATGAATGTGTGTGTGTGGATAGAGATGTGTAAATGAGCCTAATAAGAAATGAGGAATAGAGAAATGTGGAAGAGAGGATGGCGTAGCCCGATGTAACGCGGTGTAGCGGTGACGTGGCGGACGTCGATGGAGCTTCCCTTGCCACGCTCCATGCTTGGAGAGCCTCCACACATGGAGATGGCGACGTGATGACGACGTACGTTCCCGCTCCGACACCGGCGCACGAACTCTCGATCTGTCGGAGTCCACACCTCAAGAAGATGGAGAATTGGGGATCGGAGATCGAGGGGAGAATTCGGCAGGGCTTCACCGTAGTCGGTAATGGATACCAAATGGGGTCCTCCTGGGTCTATATTTATAGCCAAAATTGCGTCCAAACAGGAGGACGCCTATTGATGTTAAAACGCGTCTGTGTCAGAGGCGCGATTAACAAAGTCAAACTGATGTGGCGCGCGGCTGACCGCGGTACTCGCAACCATGCTTCTGAATCGCGTCTGGTCCGTAGGCCGCTTTTATAAAGTCAAAAATCATATTTTTGATTGATTTGGTGCTGATATGAATTTTACAAAATACGGCGTACAGGACAGACGCGATTTCATGATTTGCCATGATGACTGTTATGGCCTGATAAATGCAGCCTCTCCGGTGGGAAAATCTGAGTTTGACTTCATAATCGCGTCCAGTCATTCGGACACCTTTTTGGGAAACATCATGATTTCGTCACGTTGCCCATTTAATGCCGCGCGTGACGGGTAGGTGAGAACTTTTGACCTTTATTCGCGTCCACCCCTTCAGTCGCGTATTAAAATAGGCCATGTGCCGAAAATCACATGTTTTCCGCATCGGTCTACGGGCACGGTTTATCAAAACGATGTTCACCATATCGAGCGCGAATTAGCTATTTTTTGCAGACCCTTGGGGGGGGGGCAGAACTGAACTACTCTAAGAAAATAGGACCACTACTCTAGAGATTAATTAAAAAGAAACACTTTGAGGCATCGCGGGGTAACATGAAATTTGTTCCGCGTGAGGCCAAATCGGCGTGTCTACAGATGCCTCGCCTTGGCGTCTACTTTGCAGGGAAGTGAAATGGAACGACACAAAGTGAAGGAGGCAGAGTGGCATGAACTGGGTAGAGTGAAATGGAAATGACTGAAAAGTAGATGCCAAGGTGTAATGAGACACGCCTCATCAACAAACGCTGGGAGTTGTTCGTTAATCCCTAGTGGAGTTGTCTGTTAACGATCTCAAAAAAGACTCATTGCTTTGGAGAAAGAGGTGTGCACGTGGGCACGAAAAGGGGAGAAAGATCAACTTCCATCATCGGGGAAGTACCTACGGACGTAATCTGTAGGTTTCACCTTTGGGGGCGTCTGCCACTGCCGCGGGTGGACCTCTGGAAATTTGAAAAGAAACCCAAAGCAAGGAACTTTTAGGCGACGTCTTCCAAACAACGACACAAGGTCTAAGTACTTTGGCTTGGAGTGGAATATTCCATGCTATTTTGGAGTTTTGAGGGATAGGTGTGTAAGGCCCCCGATTTTTCATCCTTTTCTTTTATAAGTACCTTATTGTGCGAATGTTTATGTGTCATGTATGTAGCTAGATATACATATGCATATAACTTGTGCGTGTAACTAATCGTATGCGTATATATATAAAACTTTTATTTTATGCATGCATGTAAGCATGTATGTATACATATGTGCTATCTATGCTATATATATATATATATATGATATTTACTTAAGTGGTAAATTAGGTGTATGATGTGTTGCTCAAATTATATATGTGGTATTGAATGAAGATTGGTATAAAAGTGTGCATTGTGTGTATAATTAGTTAGTAAGTGTTGTTTATTGCATTGTGAAGATAGTATGTACATTATACCGAGCACATTATATACCATCTTGACTATTTATGAATACATGTGTGTACTTAGTTGTATATATATATATATATTGTTTGGTTGCATGATGTAATTGGTGTGTACATTATACCCTATGTATTGCATACATGTACATAAGAAGGATTAGGGTTTATGTGAAATTGTATGTTTTGGCCGAAGACCATGTTGACGGCAGCATCTGTGGACGTCAAGGACAAGTAGGCGGCGACCTCGATGGACGCCAACTATTATTATGGACGTCCGTTGATGTAGACGTCTACTTCCCTGACAATTTTCTGAGCAGCTGCATGGTGTGCCATGCCTTCGATTGGGGGATGCCAACCACCCCCAACGGCTCCTTCGCCCCTGCCAAGACAGA
Organism: Colocasia esculenta; assembly: GCA_014218235.1. Classification (NCBI taxonomy): domain Eukaryota; kingdom Viridiplantae; phylum Streptophyta; class Magnoliopsida; order Alismatales; family Araceae; genus Colocasia; species Colocasia esculenta. The sequence goes on from CM024757.1 coordinate 111,883,147, forward strand.
CCCCATGTCTTGTCTATATGACCACCCACCCCTTGCAACCTAGAAGTCCCTTTGGCCCTTGCAAGAGGGGAAGAAACCCTGGCCCCAAAAGGGTGAGAAAAAAAAACCCTAAAACCCTGAGAGCTGTGAGGAAACCTGAACTTGGGAGGCTTTGATCCAGCGGTTTGGAGCTTCTTCCGGAGATCTACTTCGACAAGGAGGGAGACAACACATCCGGCTACACATCCCCGGCCCTGGATTGCAGAGGGGAGCATCACAGAAGCCGGAGTGAAGGCATCTTGGAGGCTTCTTGGGACTGCCCAAGGAGAGCTTCTCCAACCATTTTGATCCCTTTAGGAGTTTTTCCAAAGGCAAGTAACCCTTGCACTTCGTCCATGTATGTGTCTAGGAGGTTTTTGTGATTTTTACTGATTTTCCTCGTGTCCTGGATCCCCACATTTCCCCCTTCTTTGGAGCTCGGACTGTGTTTTTGCACAGGTCTGAACTTGACGGCAAGGTCTATTGACGTTGAGATCTTGAGTCAGCGGCCAACGATGTTGCCGCCAACTCTTGTAAACGGCCATAGTATGCCGTTGAGTTCTTCTTGACAGAATAGTGAACTGTTCTGCCCTATATCCTTAATTTCCAGATTTCTACGCATGAGGATATAATGTAAATTTTATATGTTATGTAAAATAGATAATGTGATGTGTGTGAAATTTCCTGTAATTTTCTGTGGATGGCATAATTTATTAGAATTATTGAAAGGCATGTGTAGGAAAGAGGTTATGCTTGGTTAATTTTGTTCCCATGATTTCTGAGGAGTTAAATGCTGTAGAATTTTATGAACCATGTTTATATGTATCAGTCCATGCCCTGCAAATTTGGAAATTTTCCCGTATTCATGCGAATTTTTATAATTCCTACAATGAGAAATAGAAAGCATGTGTAGACCTTGTGAAAATTCTAGTAAATCGTGTGTTGGGAAATAAATTTGGGAAATTTCTTGTACCAATATGTATGTGTGGTTCATGACTGTGCATGATCAAATCTGAAATCCATGTCATGTTCTATGTTAACTTAGATTATGAATGGCATGAAACTGAATGATTTAATTTCTATAAATGCATGTGAATTAGAAAAATGTGAAAATTTGTATGTGTGTTCCTATACCCGAAAACAGCATGTGGTTAAATTTTCAGAAAAATTTGATGACAGTAGCCTATACTATGAGATTTCCATGTGAAAATGAGTTATAAATACATGTACCATGATTAAGGTTAAATGATGTGCGTTCCAATTGATCCATGAGGGCTACTAAATGCTTGATTTCTTTATTAGTGGTATCATGCTAGGGAAGAACAGAACCATGTGCATAAATAAGAAAGTGTGAATATCATATGTAAAACGTGTGTTAATCGGAATGTGTAATGTGTAAAATGTGCCGTGTGTGACACTGCTTCCATAGAGGGCTGTGGAACTGTACCATGGAAAAGTCCCCATGGGAAGGTTCAATGTGTATGTGTATCCTATGGGCATTAGGATGAAATCCTGGTGGCGGACAAGTACCGTCGATAGGGTGGAGAGGGCTTCTCCAGGTCTGCGCAGTACCAAGGCTTATCACTGTTTTGCCTAGGTGATAAGTATGTGTTATGTGTCCTTCTAATGGTGGTTTGGACTATGTGTCACGGCATATAAATGTGAAATGTGAACGTGTATGTGTGAAGATTGTGTAAGTGCCATGTGAATACGTGCAAAGTGAAAGATGTGTACATGTGAATGTGTAAATGTGTAACATGTGAAACCAATGTGTTAGAGTGTAAAACTTTGATTCCTAATGTGATAATGTTAGAAACATATTAGAACAGCAAGCTAATTAGATAAGCAATCATGTTATTGTGTGCAAGAATGTCTATAGAATCCACGCTAGAATCTTCCTTTCACCATGTGCAAAAACCATGCCTAAATTGCTCTCATGATGTGGTGCGAATGAGACAAGTTCTTAATTGAGTTCATATGTTAAAGGAATGAGAAAAGAACATGTGTTAGACTAGTTGTTTGTTTGAACATAATTCATATGTTATAAAACTAGTAGAAGCATTATGCTAGGCTTCCCTTGAACAACAATAGATATGCGTAGAAGGTGTAAGAGAGTGAACCATGTGATGTGAATATGTTAGAGTGTGAAATGAACTTGCATGTTATGAGACTTCTAATCCATGTCAAAACGGCAACCTTAATGCATATGAAATGATAGTTAGCATGTGCTACCATGTGTAGAAACCATGACGGTAGTGTTTCCTTTCATACATATGAGAACCTCATGTTTAGTTGCTTTCATGTTTTAGTTAATTAGAAATGTAGCTTTCATGTGATTGGATGAGTAGAAACATGTGATAGGTAGTTTAAATTGAAAAGCATAAATCATGTTCCATGTGCTTTAAATTTGTAGGAATACCCTGACAGGTTGTGATAATATCACATAACCTAGCTACATGCTTTGATTGAATGCGTTTGAATGTGAATGCCTATATGATGTATGCATGTATGAAGTGTATGGTGTTATTTGTTGAGTCTTTTAGACTCACTCCTTGCTTCGGCGTACAGGTTTAGTAGGTGACCCTACATCTTTTGGAAGAGACAGTGGAGAGCGACTCCGAGCGCGGAGAGTAGCTTGGCGGAGTCGTTATTGTTATATTTCGTTTTCATAGTATGTAATTTGAGGCATTGTATTGAACTATTATGTAATTGTGAACAAACTATGTAATTTGATGATAAAATTGTAGTTATGTGGACAATGTATCTTGTTTAAATTTCAGTTAAGTAAGCTTTAGCTTTCCTTTATTTGCTATATGGATTGTGGATGTCAATGTGGATGATGAAATGAAAGACAGTAGTCTTTTCTTCCGCTACTCTGTACTTATATTTGTGTACATCTCAATCGAATGATAGTGTCGGGTAAATGTCCCGCTGTGGTGATCTTTGTCGTGCCGACGTGGGTTGGTACAACTGTACCGGCATAGCGAGGGTCGTCACAAAGTGGCTCTTTTTAATTAAGAACAAGAGTGGTTGTCCAAAATTATGCTCAAAAGTCCTATATGATGCATGCTGGGCTAAAAGAGAATCATAAGACAAAGCAAAATATAAGATAATCAAGGATAATATTGTTACGCCGCGGAAGTCAGGATACCGGAAGGAACTATCGTCACGGCCTATCCTCGAGGCATAGGAATTCTCTAGAATCATCATTGTTTTTGACGGAGGAGGGGAACTCAAACTCCAGTTTCATCAGAGCCTCAAGGTCCTTGATATGCTCTAGTAGCGTATAACATATAGTAGGATGCAAGATTCTTAAACTATACCGTGCAATGGCGGCTGTTGAGGATATTCGTGAAACGCATGGCAAAAGGGTTGTCTGTTATCTTGCGCTCAAAGGACTGGTCAGTATTGACAAGCAACAGTTAATAGAGCAAATAACAGAGGAAAATCATGCTGTTGTAAATTGCGGCAGGGATGATGGACGCCTATTGTTTTCAAAACGCGACCAGACTGTTGGACGCCTTTCAAAAGGGGTTTAAAAGGTGGATTTAAAATGCCGAAGATTCTTTTTATGGCATGATATGCACTTCACAGAAGGTAGTTTGTTCGTGAAATGTCAGGCCGCCTATGTTCTTGAACACCAGCAAGTCTTCCAATGCTCAATTTGCGAGCGGCTGCCAAATCTCTCCCAACCTTCAGCGAAGTGCAAACCTCTGCAATCATCACCACTTGATACTTCTGGCTGACCAGAAGGCTCAAGAGTGTGACCCTTGTCAAAATCCTCTATCAAATAGTCGGGGAGAGTTTGCCGTATTATGTGGTGGTGCTAGAAGTAGCACTCTGAGAAACTTGAACTTCCGAGGCTGGACATGTTCGTTCTTCAGTTATGGTGATGACAGAATGACCTATCACATGAACTGAACTTCACCTTAAAAGGAGTATTGTAGAGCTCGATGAAGCAGCTTATGTGGTGCAAAAAGGGGTCATTATGGGTAATAGGGACTTTGGATTTTCTCACTTTGGAGACGGCGAGCGCCTAGAAGTCCTTCTTACCGATTGCAGAGGAGGAGTGCCTCTTCGACGTTGAAGTGTGCTGACGCACTTTTTGCAACTTCTCAAAATAGCGTCCAGTCTGGACGCCACCATTTGTTTGTTTGTTTTTTTTTTTTTTTTACTTGAATTTCAGTCCTGCACGGAGGGAATAGGGATTCTTGGGCTAAAGTACATCCTCCTAATCGCGTTCGCTTTGGTGGGCACCTTTCAAAACCAAAGGGCGTCCACTTCTGTGGACGCGATTCAGACCTGTCAGCTGATTTGATGTTTTCGTCCTCCCCTCCCCTTTTTTACTGTGGGCATGTGAGGCTTCTCCGGGTCAAGGGGAGGCAGAAGGCAATTCTGCCTTGGTTATTTCCCCTCTCTCCTTTTGATGTCTTCTCCTACCCCGAAGGTGAGATTCTGAAGAGAAAAAATTTTTTGGAGGTGAGGTGGAGTTTGGAGTTTTGTGGGAGCTTGAAGGAGGGTTGAGAGGTTGAGGCTTTGAGGGGGGGGATTGTGAGAGAGGAAGAGCTTTAGAGGAGATGGATCATGGTGGTTCCACTTCCATGGGTGCAAGGGGAGGAGGTTTCCTAAGGTTGAATCAAGTAGAAGGCCACATTTGCAAACTAGTTCAAGCAAAGATGGTGAGTTGGTGCTCTTGTTTTCTTGATTAGCTTTGCTTTCACTTGTTATTAATCTTTGATTTTGGTGGCCTTTCTTGCTTCCTTCTTCTTCCTTCCTACCTTTTCCCTTTCGAATCTCGTCCATCCATTGTAGGATTTCCCATTGTTACCGGGCAACCGGCGCTTCATGTGTAAGGCCCTCGAAATTTGTCGCATTATGGTATTGCATGTAAATAATTCATGTTGTATACGAACGTATGTATGTATCTACGTATGTATTAGTTAGTATACCTATGTGTGCATGTGTATAATTAGGTATAAGTAATGTATGTATTGCTTGATGGTAGTGTGTGCACAGTACCATATAGATATTACATGTATATATACATGATGTGCATGGGTTTCTGCATGTTTTAGACTTCTGGCCGAAGGCCATATTGGCGTCAATATCATGACGTCGATGTGGTGTCAGCGTCAACCCCATGGACGCCAACACTAATCCCAGCGTCCAACGATGTGGACGCCAACTTCCCTGACCTGCATGCGTTGCAGAGCCCAGAATTCCGGGAGCAAGCTACCCCAACCATTGGGGAGCTGTCCCCAATGGTCTAAAAGGCCATCTTGTCACCCCTGCGTGACAAGAGAACCCCTCTTCTATATTCAGACCCATTTCTACAACCCTAGCACTTCTTTTGCCCCTTTGCAAGAGAGGAAGGAGAGAAAACCTATTTTCGGACTGTGAGAAACCCCACTCTTTGCAGCCCAAAATCTGAACTTCTGGAGCTTGATCCGGCCACCTGCTGCTTCAAGGAGTTTGCTGGATCGACGAGGAAGGCCTCCCCAACCTCGGAAGGCACTGGAGCTTGCTCAGGAACCCGGAGTAAAGCGTTTCTAAAAGCTTCTTGGGACAGCCCAAGGAGAGCTTCACCGAGCCCTAGATCCGTCTGGTGAATTTTCTAGAGGCAAGTACCCTACCCATAGTGTTCATGTATGTGTCTAGGATGGTTTTACCATTTTTATACATTTTCCCTCGTGTCCTAGACCCCCACATTCACCCCATCTTTGGAGCTCGGGTCTGTGTTCTGCACAAACCTGACATTAACGGCAATCTCCCTTGACACTAAGATCATGCTTAGCGTCCATCGATTATGTCGTTGACACTGAACTAGCGGCCAGAGACCGCCGCCAAGTTCATCTGAGCAGAACAGCAAGCTGTTCTGCCCTTCTATGTGGATAATTTCGATATGTTTCACGATGAGGATATAATGTAATCTCTTATATGTTATGTATACTAGCTAGTGTGATGGATGGGAATGTGAATGTACATTTATTTTGTGAATGGTAGAACTTATTTGTATATTTAAAAGCATGTGGAAGAATGTACATGTGTATGTGCTTACCATTTTCCTGATAATCCGTGGTAAAATCATGTTACCCCCATTTCATTAGACCATGTGTGTACAACCTTGTCTATGCCCTGAGTTTCTGAAATTTTCCATGCTCATATGATCTATCGAATTTTCCCGTTTTGGGGAAAACAGAAATCATGCATAAGTCGCAATAAATCTTCTGTAAATTGTATGTTGGCCAATAAATTCAGGAATAAATTCTGTAGTTCCATGCCTGTTAGGGTTCAGACAGTGAGTGGTTAAAACTGTGCTTGTGTTTAACTCCATGTTAAATCGAATTGCGGATAGCATGTGAAATTAATGTTAGATTTTCTGTAATTCCGTTTTAGCTCAGAAAATCTGAAATTTTGCATGTGGGATCCTAAACCCGAAAATAGCTTGTGGTTAAAATTTCAGGTCATTTGGACCAGTAGATGATACAATATGAATTTCTCATGTGAAATTCTGAAACTAATGCATGCCGTTGTAAAATGATTTGTTTTTGTGTATAGCCACCTGATTAGCGCAATTTTCTGAGTGCTAAGATTCTGTAATTGTAGTGCCATGTTAGGAAAAACAGAGAAGTGTGCATGTGAGTGAGAAAGTGAATGAAATGAGAATGATATGTGTAAACCTATGTGTTAAAATCGGTAAAAATGTGTAATGTGTAACTTGTGCCAAATGTGACACTGCTTCTGCAGAGGGCAGTGGAACCGTATCAGGGAAAAGTCCCCCTGAGAAGGTTCAATGTGTAAGTGACCCTAAGGGCATTTGGGGGAAATCCTGGAGGTGGACAAGTACCACTGGTTAGGGTGGAGACTTGTTCTCCCGGTCTGCGCAGTCCAAGAGTCGCCATTGTATTGCCTAGATGGCGTCTATGTGATGTGATGTGTTGTGTCCTTCTTTGGTGGTTTGGACTATGTGTCACGGCACTAAATGTGAATGTGTAAATGTGTATGTGTTCATGTGAAAAATGTGAATGTGAGTAATGTGTAAAAGTGTATGTGTAAAGTGTAAAATATGCGAATTTGAAATTGTGTAAAATGTGAAACCAAAATGTGAGGATGTGAGTGTGGAATCCATGTTATGACAAATCTGAAATCATGCTTAAACAGTAGCTTTACTATGTTATGATCATGTTTATGTATGCAAAATGACTAGAATCCATGCTAGGGATAACTGTTAAGCATGTACAAACAACTTCCATAATCGATTGTTCACATGTTGTGATTTAATCGTTGTTGTAGCTCTCATGTGTTAGATTATAGTTACTTAAGCATGTAAAATCAGCAAGCTTAAAGTATGAAAAATGGTCATGTGTATGCGTAGTAATGTGTAGATTTCATGTTAGGTGTGTTTCCTTTCATGCATGTTCGGAAATTTGTGTTAATGGCTTTCATGTCTTAGTTGGTTAAAGGTAGAATTTATATGTGAGGAATGAATAGAAAGCATGTGATAGGTGATTCAATTTCTGCAAATCTGAAAGCATAATCCATGAGTTTAATTGTAGATTCACCATGATAGGTTGAGAAATTAAATGTCAAGCATGCTACATGTTGTGTCTTATGAATGTGTATGCAAAACCTACCATGATATGTGCATGTGCGGTATGTGTAGAATACTTGCTGAGTCTTTTAGACTCATCACTTGCTTCGGCGTACAGGTGTAGTTGGTGACGACACGCTTGCAGAGGAGGCGTTGGAGACCAACTCCGAGCGTGGAGATTAGATAGTTGGAGTGCTTGTGACATTTTGAGATTTTCATAGTATGTAATTGCAACATTGTATTAGAATTACTATGGAAAGGGAATGTATAAGTGTGGACATTTATGTTTTAAATATTCAGCAATATAATTATGTGGACTTTTAGTTCTTTAAATATTATCAAATCATGTATGTTTAAATGTGGATGATGAATGAAATGAAGACAGTAGTTCTTTACTTCCGCTACTCTGTTCTTATATTCACGTGTATCTCAGCTGAATGTTATTATTGGGTAAATGTCCCACTGTGGCAACGCTCGCTATACCGACGTGGGTTGGTATAACCATACCGGTATAATGAGGGTCGCTACAGAGATTGGTATCAGAGCGACCGGTTGAGATTGCACATGAATATACCTAGTCATCATCTTCACTACATGCTAAGTCTACATAGGAATGTCCATATGTGTAGAATTGATTAATAATGAATGAAAAATAGATAAGAAAATGGTTAGAAAATTTAGTAACCTAGCTCTAATGGTGGCTGAAATTTATTACAGCCATGGCTTCGAGAGGTAGGCGTGGCGGAGCGCCGGCCCGTGAGGACGAGCCGCGACGTGACGAGCGGGCAGAGCAGCAGGCCCCGGCACCGCCAGGTCCTGTACTTCCCCCACCGCCACCTGTGGACTATGGAGTATTCATGCAAGGTCTGGTGCAAGCCATGCAGACGTAGGCTCATACCCAGGCAGCACTCCAGGCTCAGTTGGAGGCTCAGGTTAGACCAATAAAATGAACTATTATCTGTTTTATTTGAATGTGTGATATTATATTGATTGTGTATTGCTTGATGTGTACTGTAGCAGGCTCAAGTACCAGCTCAGGACCATGGTGGACCTTCTACCATGGAGAGATTCAAGAGGATGCTGCCACCCTCTTTTAAGGGGGAGAGCGATCCGTTGTTGGCTGAAAGCTGGATGAGGGAGATAGAAAAGATCTTCCGAGCCATCAGGTGTGCAGATGAGGATAAGGTCACATTAGCCACCTACATGCTACATGTATGTGTTAATTTTGTATGATTGTATATTGTGTTAAGTTAGATTTGTATAGATGGAGCTTATGAAGGTGTATTGCAGGAAAGAGCTGATGTATGGTGGCCTTCACTACTGCGTACGCGGTTTGAGGACGGCGCGGTAGAGGTTGCTTGGGATGAGTTCGTGAGGCTCTTTCGGGCCAAGTTCGTCCCTGAGCATGTGCAAGATCGGATGGAGCAGGAGTTCCTCTCTTTGGCTCAAGGCTCCATGACCATGCTGGAATATGAGGCAAGATTTTCTGAACTCTCTAAGTATGCACCTCATATCGTGGCAGACGAGTGCAGGAAGACAAAGAAGTTCGTGATGGGACTCAAGCCATCACTGCGGACGAGACTCGTGGCATTTGACCACCGCACGTTGGACGAGGCCCTCAGTGCTGCTTGCAGGTAGGAGGGAGAGATGGAGCAATACCTGGAAGAAAAGAAAGCTTCGCAAAAGAGGCCAGCGGCAACTTTCCAACGGCAAGACAAGAAGAAAGCTGTGTACCAGACACCGCAGCGATCCGTGACAGTCAGCAGTTCTCAGGTACCCTCTGTACGTTCCCCTGGTGTGAAGAAAGAGTGTCCCCACTGTGGGAAGACACATGGTGGTACCGAGTGTTGGATGATTACGGGAAAGTGCTTGAAGTGTGGAAGCAGCGACCACAAGATCAAGGATTGCCTAAGACTTCAGCAGGGAGTCCAGCGCGGAGCGCCAGCCCCAGCGGTAGGGGCAGCCGCGCCAGGTATAGAAAGGCCAGGAAGGCCTCGAGCCCCAGCTCGAGTGTTTGCTTTAGCTCGCGAGGACGCCGAGCAGGCGGAGCATATCACCGAAGGTACGGTTTTGCTTTTAGGTGTGCACGCTCGTGTTTTGTTTGATACGGGTGCTACTCACTCGTTCATTTCCGAGCGGTTCGCTAGGCAGTTAGCCCTAGAGTCAGGCATAGAGTCTGAGGAGTTAGAGGTCCCTTTGTCTGTGCACACCCCGGCGGGTACGGTATCGACTAGGATGTGCATTCCGTCGTTACCTGTGTGCATTGAGGATAGAATCCTAGATGGGTGTTTCTTCTTGCTAAAGATGAAGGACTATGATGCTATTCTTGGTCTGGATTGGCTAGAGGAGCACTATGCGTTAGTGGATTGTCGCCGAAAGAGGATTGTTTTCCGCATTCCTGGTGAGGACGAGTTCTCTCATCCCTTGCCAAGGAACTTGGCAGGAAAGTTAGTCATCTCTGCCATGAAGGCGATGCGCATGGTGAACAAGGTTGTGACGCTTTTCTTGCCAGCGTGGTACTAGTGCCAGAGCTGATGAGTCACCTACTCTTGCAGAGATTGAGGTAGTGCAGGATTTTCCAGATGTTTTCCTGATGATTTGTCTGGTTTGCCACCGGATAGAGAGATAGAGTTTACCATAGAGTTGCTTCCGGGCACCTCTCCTATCTCGAAGGCTCCATATCGGATGGCACCTGCAGAGTTAGCCGAGTTCAGGAAGCAATTGCAAGAATTGCTTGATAAGGGATTTATTCGCCCTAGTGTTTCCCCTTGGGGCGCACTTGTATTATTCGTCAAGAAAAAAGACGGGTCACTTAGGTTATGCATTGACTATAGGAAGTTGAACCAAGTGACTGTGAAGAACAGGTATCCCTTACCTTGTATTGATGATTTGTTTGACCAGTTGCGTGAGGCATCAGTCTTTTCTAAGATTGATTTGCGATCTGGTTATCATTAATTGAGGATTTAGAGTGAGGATGTGTCCAAGACGGCATTTAGAACCCGTTATGGACATTATGAGTTTTTGGTCCTTCCTTTCGGATTGACCAATGCCCCTACAGCGTTCATGGATCTCATGAACAGGGTGTTTAGGCCTTACTTAGATAGCTTTGTCGTAGTGTTTATTGATGACGTGTTGGTCTACTCTCCGGATGAGGCCACGCACCGTCAGCATTTGAGGGTAGTGTTAGAGGTTCTTCGTGAGCACAAGCTGTATGCAAGTTCAGCAAGTGCGATTTTTGGTTGCGCGAGGTTCATTTCCTCGGGCATGTTATCTCCGGCGCTGGTGTTGCAGTTGATCCAGCGAAGGTCCAGGCAGTTATGGATTGGGAGATTCCCAAGACCCCTTCGGAGATTCGTAGTTTTATTGGTTTAGCTGGTTATTATCGGCGATTTATTGAGGGATTTTCATCCATCGCCGCCCCTTTGACCAGCTTACCAGAAGGGGGTGAAGTTTGTATGGTCTGAGGCATGTGAGAGTAGCTTTCAATTATTGAAGGCTAAGCTACTTCTGCTCCGGTATTGGTATTGCCGAGTGTAGAAGGCTTTGCCATTTATACGGATGCATCTCAGATTGGTTTAGGCTGTGTGCTAATGCAGCAAGAAAGGGTAGTGGCTTATGCTTCTCGTCAGTTGAAGGAGCATGAGAGGAACTATCCGACTCATGACTTAGAGCTCGCAGCAGTGGTTCATGCACTAAAGATCTGGAGGCACTATCTTTATGGTGTCAGATTTGAGGTGTTTACCGACCACAAGAGCTTAAAGTATCTTTTCTCCCAAAAGGAATTAAACCTGAGGCAGAGGAGATGGATTGAGTTCTTGAAGGACTATGACTTCGACCTTCAGTATCACCCTGGAAAGGCGAATGTTGTAGCGGATGCGCTGAGTAGAAAGAGGCCATCTCTCCAGCAGGATTGGAAGATGTTGGAAGATGCGGCTTGCGCGTTGACTGAGTTAGAGCCATCGCTATGTCAGGCTTTTGTAGCTCAGTTATCTCTTAGGTCCTCGGTTTTGGATGAGGTGATCGAGCACAGGAAGCCGACCCTAGACTCTTAGAGTTAGTGGGTAAGGCGGGCATTGCTCGTGATGAGGACGGTGTGATTAGATTTCAGCACCGTGTTGTGTCCCTGCCATAGTAGATGTCCGTGAGCATGTGTTAGCGGAGGCTCACAGATCGCGATTCTCTATTCATCCGGGTAACACTAAGATGTACCAAGATCTGAAGAGTCATTTTGGTGGTCCGGCATGAAGAAGGATGTTGCGGATTATGTGTCTAGATGTCTAGTGTGTCAGCAAGTGAAAGCCGAGCGGCGGCGACCATCTGGCCTTATGCAGAAGATGGATATCCCAGTATGGAAGAGGGAGGCTGTCACTATGGACTTTGTTTCGAGTTTGCCTCGATCTAGAAGGGGCAATGACTCGATTTGGGTAGTTGTAGATAGATTCTCGAAGACTGCTCATTTCTTGCCTATGAAGAAGAAGCAGTCAGTAGAGAGTTTAGCTAGATTGTATGTTAGTGGTATCATTAGATTGCATGGTGTGCCGAAGTCGATCATTTCGGATCGAGATCCGAGATTTACTTCGAGGTTGTGGAAGGGTCTTCAGGATGCTTTAGGTTCGGAGCTGAAGCTCAGTTCGGCATTTCATCCCCAGACCGATGGACAGTCCGAGAGGACTATCCAGACGCTCGAGGATATGTTGAGAGCATGTGTTCTGGATTGGAAGGATGATTGGGAGCGTCACTTACCTCTAGTGGAGTTCGCATACAACAACAGCTTTCATGCGAGTATTGGTATGGCTCCATTTGAGGAGTTGTATGGTAGGCCCTGCAGATCTCCTTTATGTTGGGAGGAGACTGGTGATAGGCAGTTGATCGGTCCGGAGTTAGTTCAGGAGACTTCGGATAAGATCCAGCTTATCAGGAAGAGGCTCGTTGCGGCACAGGATAGGCAGAAGAGCTATGCCGACAACAGGAGGAAGGATTTGGAGTTCGAGGTTGGCGATCATGTCTTCTTGAAGATATCGCATACTCGAGGTGTTGTCAGATTTGGCAGGCATAGTAAGTTGAGCCCTAGGTTCATTGGCCCATATGAGATTCTCAGACGTTTGGGCAGCGTGGCATATGAGCTAGCATTACCCCCATCTTTGGCTAGTGTTCATCCCGTTTTCCACGTTTCGATGCTCAGGAAGTATGTCCGAGATCCGTCTCATGTGATTAGTCATGAGCCAGTGGAGATTCAGCCAGATCTTTCGTATGTCGAGCAACCAGTAGCTATTCTTGACCGGAAGGTTCAGCATCTCCGGAACAAGAGTATTGCGTCGGTGAAAGTTCTATGGCGGAACTTCTCACGAGAGGAGGCTACTTGGGAGCTTGAGGATGCGATGAAGAAGAAGTACCCCCTTTTGTTTGAGTAGTGTCATTCTAACTTCGAGGACGAAGTTTCTTTAAGGGGGAGAGGGTGTAAGGCCCTCGAAATTTGTCGCATTATGGTATTGCATGTAAATAATTCATGTTGTATACGAACGTATGTATGTATCTACGTATGTATTAGTTAGTATACCTATGTGTGCATGTGTATAATTAGGTATAATAATGTATGTATTGCTTGATGGTAGTGTGTGCACAGTACCATATAGATATTACATGTATATATACATGATGTGCATGGGTTTCTGCATGTTTTAGACTTCTGGCCGAAGGCCATATTGGCGTCAATATCATGACGTCGATGTGGTGTCAGCGTCAACCCCATGGACGCCAACACTAATCCCAGCGTCCAACGATGTGGACGCCAACTTCTCTGACCTGCATGCGTTGCAGAGCCCAGAATTCCGGGAGCAAGCTACCCCAACCATTGGGGAGCTGTCCCCAACGGTCTGAAAGGCCATCTTGTCACCCCTGCGGACAAGAGAACCCCTCTTCTATATTCAGACCCATTTCTACAGCCCTAGCACTTCTTTTGCCCCTTTGCAAGAGAGGAAGGAGAGAAAACCTATTTTCGGACTGTGAGAAACCCCACTCTTTGCAGCCCAAAATCCGAACTTCTGAAGCTTGATCCGGCCACCTGCTGCTTCAAGGAGTTTGTTGGATCGACGAGGAAGGCCTCCCCGACCTCGGAAGGCACTGGAGCTTGCTCATGAACCCGAAGTAAAGCGTTTCTAAGAGCTTCTTGGGACAGCCCAAGGAGAGCTTCACTGAGCCCTAGATCCGTCTGGTGAATTTTCTAGAGGCAAGTACCCTACCCATAGTGTTCATGTATGTGTCTAGGATGGTTTTACCATTTTTATACATTTTCCCTCGTGTCCTAGACCCCCACATTCACCCCATCTTTGGAGCTCGGGTCTGTGTTCTGCATAGACCTGACATTAACGGCAATGTTCCTTGACGCTAAGATCATGCTTAGCGTCCATCGATTATGCCGTTGACACTGAACTAGCGGCCAGAGACCGTCGCCAAGTTCATCTGAGCAGAACAACAAGCTGTTCTGCCCTTCTATGTGGATAATTTCGATATGTTTCACGATGAGGATATAATGTAATCTCTTATATGCTATGTATACTAGCTAGTGTGATGGATGGGAATGTGAATGTACATTTATTTTGTAAATGGTAGAACTTATTTGTATATTTAAAAGCATGTGGAAGAATGTACATGTGTATGTGCTTACCATTTTCCTGATAATCCGTGGTAAAATCATGTTACCCCAATTTCATTAGACCATGTGTGTACAACCTTGTCTATGCCCTGAGTTTCTGAAATTTTCCATGCTCATATGATCTATCGAATTTTCCCGTTTTGGGGAAAACAGAAATCATGCGTAAGTCGCAATAAATCTTCTGTAAATTGTATGTTGGCCAATAAATTCAGGAATAAATTCTGTAGTTCCATGCCTGTTAGGTTTCAGACAGTGAGTGGTTAAAACTGTGCTTGTGTTTAACTCCATGTTAAATCGAATTGCGGATATCATGTGAAATTAATGTTAGATTTTATGTAATTCCGTTTTAGCTCAGAAAAATCTGAAATTTTGCATGTGGGATCCTAAACTCGAAAATAGCTTGTGGTTAAAATTTCAGGTCATTTGGACCAGTAGATGATACAATATGAATTTCTCATGTGAAATTCTGAAACTAATGCATGTCGTTGTAAAATGATTTGTTTTTGTGTATAGCCACCTGATTAGCGCAATTTTCTGAGTGCTAAGATTCTGTAATTGTAGTGCCATGTTAGGAAAAACAGAGAAGTGTGCATGTGAGTGAGAAAGTGAATGAAATGAGAATGATATGTGTAAACCTATGTGTTAAAATCGGTAAAAATGTGTAATGTGTAACTTGTGCCAAATGTGACACTGCTTCCGCAGAGGGCAGTGGAACAGTATCAGGGAAAAGTCCCCCTGAGAAGGTTCAATGTGTAAGTGACCCTAAGGGCATTAGGGGGAAATCCTGGAGGTGGACAAGTACCACTGGTTAGGGTGGAGACTTGTTCTCCCTGTCTGCGCAGTCCAAGAGTCGCCATTGTATTGCCTAGATGGCGTCTATGTGATGTGATGTGTTGTGTCCTTCTTTGGTGGTTTGGACTATGTGTCACGACACTAAATGTGAATGTGTAAATGTGAATGTGTAAATGTGAAAAATGTGAATGTGAATAATGTGTAAAAGTGTATGTGTAAAGTGTAAAATATGCGAATTTGAAATTGTGTAAAATGTGAAACCAAAATGTGAGGATGTGAGTGTGGAATCCATGTTATGACAAATCTGAAATCATGCTTAAACAGTAGCTTTACTATGTTATGATCATGTTTATGTATGCAAAATGACTAGAATCCATGCTAGGGATAATTGTTAAGCATGTACAAACAACTTCCATAATCGATTGTTCACATGTTGTGATTTAATCGTTGTTGTAGCTCTCATGTGTTAGATTATAGTTACTTAAGCATGTAAAATCAGCAAGCTTAAAGTATGAAAATGGTCATGTGTATGCGTAGTAATGTGTAGATTTCATGTTAGGTGTGTTTCCTTTCATGCATGTTCGGAAATTTGTGTTAATGGCTTTCATGTCTTAGTTGGTTAAAGGTAGAATTTATATGTGAGGAATGAATAGAAAGCATGTGATAGGTGATTCTATTTCTGCAAATCTGAAAGCATAATCCATGAGTTTAATTGTAGATTCACCATGATAGGTTAAGAAATTAAATGTCAAGTATGCTACATGTTGTGTCTTATGAATGTGTATGCAAAACCTACCATGATATGTGCATGTGCGGTATGTGTAGAATACTTGCTGAGTCTTTTAGACTCATCACTTGCTTCGGCGTAAAGGTGTAGTTGGTGACGACACGCTTGCAGAGGAGGCGTTGGAGACCGACTCCGAGCGTGGAGATTAGACAGTTGGAGTGCTTGTGACATTTTGAGATTTTCATTGTATGTAATTGCAACATTGTATTAGAATTACTATGGAAAGGGAGTGTATAAGTGTGGACATTTATGTTTTAAATTTTCAGCAATTTAATTATGTGGACTTTTAGTTCTTTAAATATTATCAAATCATGTATGTTTAAATGTGGATGATGAATGAAATGAAGACAGTAGTTCTTTACTTCCGCTACTCTGTTCTTATATTCACGTGTATCTCAGCTGAATGTTATTGTTGGGTAAATGTCCCACTGTGGCAACGCTCGCTATATCGACGTGGGTTGGTATAACCGTACCGGTGTAATGAGAGTCGCTACATCATGCGTCTCCCTTGGCTTCACCAGTTGACCGATAACATTTCTCCTACCATGTCTACCATCCTTAGACAATGGGGGCTTGGTAACCTCACCGTCCTTGCCAAAAGCTACCACGAAACCCACCTAGATTGGGCGGCTCTCGGAGCTTTGATCGAGTTATGGCATCCTCAAACCAACACATTCCTCTTCCAGACCTTTGAAGCCACGATCCTTCTGGAAGAGGTGGAACTTTTGCTGGGTTTGAAGAAGATGAAGCAGAATGAGGAGGATGGAGTGGCAACCATGACGCGATATTTCACAAGCAAGGCGGTGCTTGAGACCTTCATGGATCCGCGGGAAGCGCAGAGCATCCGAGCTCCGCAAGGGATAAACCTCCAAAGGTTGGCGGCCTGGACAATGGGAGAGCTTTCGAGAACCAGGGATGACGAGATGCTCGAGTTGGTGATGTGTGGGTTTGCTATTTGCATGGCGGGCACGCTGCTCTTCCTTTCGGTTGACAACGTTCTAGAGGAAGATCAGCTTGGCGCGGTGTGTGCCATTTGGGAAGGGGAGAGGTTGGGGCCGGCAGTGCTAGCCTTTCTCTATAGCGGTCTTACGGCAGCGAGCTTGGGTAGGCCTCCTTATGGATCATGCTTTTACTAACTTGTTGGACTGACCTACACTTCAAGTTTTCTTTGAGTGATAATGCTTCAAGCTCGTCCCGGATCTTCTCCAAGAGTCCGCTTAAACACCTGGATCACCTCGTGGGCTTAGAGGGGCATGTGGCAAACCGAGCGCCACAGCTCAAGACGCGGGCAGATTGGCGTGATTACTTCCGAGACATGCCCAAGAGCGCCTTTCTCTCCATTCCGGCAGCATTCCTTACCCGAGACGTGTGGACCCGCCTAGCACCTGGTGTGGAATTGCGATTGATTGGTGCATCCGAATTTGTACTCTACAATCCACACCGCTGCCTCCCTCAGCTCGGTATTCCAAGGTGCATCTTTGAAGGGCCATCTCACTTCCCGCCATCTAAATGTCGCAATGTTGGCACTAATGATGATGTCGAGGAGGTGAACACGATAAAAGCTATGTGGAAAGTGTGCACCTTTAGGAGGCCGGTCCCGAATGTAACCGAGGTTGAAAAGGATTGGAAGAATTATGTAAGGGAGCTCAGGAAATTATGGCCCAAAGTGGCCATTTGTAAACCACGAGATTAAATCATCAATGAGCATCAGATCGCTTCCTTCATATAGCCAAGAATATCCCTTGAATGTGCTTGTATCACCCAAAACTCAGAAATTCCTTCCTCAAAGAGGGACCTCAGGTTGAGCTTTAAAAGGCGTCGATAGCAGATGCCGCGCTTAGAAATCCAAAAGCGTCTGCCTAAATGGACATGAATCAGACTCTAAATTTGGGCACTGAAGGTCCTCAAACGGCCCCGCTTTCATCGGCCGCCCAAAGAGATCTGAAAGACGTGGACTTATCAAGGCGCAATTCTGAACGTCCTTTGTCTTCAAAAGGCATGCCTCTTCGGGTTCTGCACCGGTAATAATTGCGTCTGACTCGCGGCCAAGCACCCAGACGTGGTTCAGAACGACTTTTACCATTCTGCGTCCAACTTAACAGGTGCTCTTTTAATTTCAAATTCAAACCTTGGTGCCCGTGCCCGATGCAATGATTACTTCTTTAATTGCGTCGCTCAGAACGGACCCCTTTACCACAATACGTGTCCTCTGGATTGGACGCGATTTGGACAAACCTCTGATCACGAAAACGCCCAGCCGGGCACCCTTTCCATTCTTCCCTCTCTCGATCTCTTCTCTCCCATACACCTCTCTCTCTTTCTCTCTCTTCCTCCCTATTTTGGCAGCGATGGCAAAGCGGCGGAAGGCGGAGGGCGAAGGTGCGACGGAGGAGGTGGAGGTGGCGATGGCGGGGGGTGCGACGGAGGCGGAGGAGGTGCTCACGGTGATGGCCACGCCGGCGACGGAGGAGACATCGGAGATGGTGGCGGAGTTGGAGGCGGCGTCGGGCGAGCTCGCCTTGGTTCTCGCAGGGGAGGGGGTACCGGAAGAGATGATGGAGGAGGATGAGGAGGAGGAAGACGAGGAGGAGCGCCGGTGAGGACGACATGGCCTGGAGGTCCCTTCTAGGCTGGAGACGGTAAGTCCTCTCTCCTCTCTCTAACTCTTGGGTAGAAAGGGAAGGAAGGGAATTCGGTTGTCCGGGGAAGGAGGACGTGAACCGCGTCCAATCCAGAGGACACAGTTCGCTCCTCAAAACGCAGCCATCCTAGGGGCACGCAATTGAAGGGCGAAACGCGGCCGTCTAATGGGCGTGAATCTGGGGTTGAAATGCGCCTTCTGAGTCGAGCGCGGATTGGGATTTGATAACGCGCCTTTTAAGCGGGCGCAATTTGGGACATGAAATGCGCCATCTGCTTTGGACGCCTTTCAACAACTGCCTGAGGGTTGTTTCTTTTATTCCTACACATCGTTCTTGATGTGTTGACTCATGTTTGATTTGTTTGCATTGCAGGGTGTGATGAGGGCGCAGACCATGTGGCCCCTCATCCTGGGAGCATATCGGGGGCTCCCGGACTTTCAGAGAGAGAGAGTCCGGGCGATGGGGTTTGGGCCGATCCTGAAGATTGAGCCCTTCTTCACCGACCCGCCCCTGATCCAGATTCTGCAGGACAGATGGGACAGGACCAGCAGGACTTTCCTGTTCCCCTGGGGCCATATAGTCCCAAGCTTAGAGGACGTGACCCGGATTACCGGGTTACGGGTGGACGGGGAGGCGGTGAGCGGCTTGACATACGCCGACTACACCGACCACGCGCAGGACCTCCTAGGCTTGGAGCCCTTCGGAGAGGAGGATGGTGGGGTGTGTCGCCCTTTTGGAGGGGTTGGGGCTGGCAGGAGTGCGCCAGCGGGGGGAGGAGACGTTGCAGGAGTTCGTGCAGCGGGCAACGGGGCTGGCGCGCGAGGTGTACGGCCAGGACTCTGAGGACATAGGCCGAGTAGACCAGGACCTCTGACGGTTCTTAGTATTTTTCTTCGGCAAGATGCTGTTCACCACGAAGGGTGACAACATCCACTATCGATTCTTGGATTTGCTGGAGGACCTGAGTCGGGTGGGTGACTACGTGTGGGGTGCGGCCCTCCTAGCCCACCTCTTCGCGAACCTCTCTACTGGCACTGGTCGGGAGACGAAGGTGGCGGCTTTGCACCCTTTCTACAGTACGGAAATTCAAGCTTTTTTTCTTAAATTGCCTGCATTAATTTATTTATTTAGAATTGTGACTGACTGGTGTGGGCATGCAGGTGTGGAGTTACTACTACCTCCCCTTGGGGAGGGCAATTCAGGTTAGCGAGGATGCAGTACCCCTCGCCAAGAGGTGGCTCCCCAGGGTGACGACGGCCACGTACTCCTTCCAGCTGGAGATCCTCCGCCGGGAGGTCCGCGACTTTCCGGCACTACTGGTATGTGCCACACACGCCTTCTTTAGATTTGAGCATTATGAAATGAAATGCATATGTAAAAATGCATGCAGGTTGTTTGGCAGCCTTATGTAGGCATGGGTGACGAGGGCCAGCCGTGGGTGGAGAGTGGCTGAGCTGTGTTCGGGCGGGACCTGTGGGTCCATTGCCTGAACGAGATCGAGCCACTCCACCTGTGGTTGGCTGCTCGTACCTTAGGCCTGCATCAGGCATGGCTTGAGGTGGAGGAGCCCCAGAGGATCGGCTGAAAGACGCGGGGGAAGGCGAAGGTGGTTGACTGGCGTCTTCGATTCTCAGACCAGTACGCTGACTGGCAGCGGGGCAGGTAGGTTGTGGAGTCGGACGCGGTTGACAGTCTTGCCTACCTCCACCGTTTTCAGGAGGAGTACGGGGACCGAGACTTCATGAGGCCTGCCAGGGTATGCATTTCTTGTGACTTGAGCATGTATGACATCCTAATTGAAATGAATGTATGTGCAGGATGTTCGTGATGAGCTGATCGATCAGCTGCGTACTCAGCTGGCGAGCACGGAGGCTTAGCTGACCGAGGCATGTGCGGACCTTGAGACACTGGTAAGTTCTTTTAGGAAAACATAACTTTATTGTTTACCTTACCATGTGCTGATTCCCACTAGAATGTGTGCAGCGTGCTGTTGGGGCATCGGCGGAGGGTACCGCCACTCCCGGTGCTTCCTCGAGCCAGGGTGCTCTTGACCCGGAGGTGACCTCTCTCAGATCGCGGTTAGCCACCTTGCTATATGGGTAAGTGGCTTAACCAAGCATATACATGAATTGAATTGCATTTTTACACTCACCTTGTGCCTCATTTTCTTTCAGTCGAGCGAGCTCCAGGATGCCCTTGCGCGGGAGACCGAGACTAGCGTCGCCATGACTGAGACGTCTCAGCGTCTGTCGGAGTTGCAATCACAGATGACCCAACAGGGTGCTGGCCTGCCTCGTGACGTTTTGGAGGCACAAATGAGGCTTACCTTGGAGCGCAAGGAGCGCGAGAGGGAGAGGGCTCGCTGGGCGGAGGAGCGGGGCTAGATGATGCAGCAGTTGGTGGAGGCGCGCACGAGCCTGGGCGTCGCCGAGCGCTTGCGTCAGGCGGCAGAGGAGCGGTACCAGCGTGGGCGTGACCACGCGAGGCAGCTGGGGCGTAGCAACATCTTCACTGAGAGCTACTTCGCGACATCCTCTCAGTATGAGAGGAACACTCAGGAGGCTGCCGCCGCCCAGAGGTCCACTAGTTCTCGTGTTCCCATGAGGCCCCCGGCTTCGCCCGTGGTTGCAGAGAACGCAGGCGAGGCGCAGAGTGGCCAACATCAGCGACCAGCGGAGGGTGCAGGCGAGAGCGACCAGCCTATAGAGGGAGGTGGCGAGTGTTAGGCTGCCATTATGACATGTACTTCTTTTACCTTTCTTGATGTGTACACCTGCTTGGGTGTTTTCATGATATTGTACTCGGGGCTGTCCCCCCTTTCTGCTATATACACATGAGCTTCTTTTTGCATACCTGAGAAAGAAACTTATTAAAACGGGTTAGTTATCCGTTCTAGCTCAGCCCCTTGCGTATAAGTAACATTCTATCTTCATGATTTTGTCAAGGGGCTGAGCCTTTATTAAACAAGGCACAGAACAAGATGAGAATATGCAAAAAGGATGTATGCTTGCGTACACTTGCGAATGAGAACAAGGATGTACATGATATGCTAGCAGCAGGTCAAAGCAGGTTAAATCTACAAGGATGAATGCACAATATTTCAAGGGGAGTAGATGATTTTTGGATTTTATATGATTTTTTTGGATTTTGAAGGATGTGATTTTTTTTGATTTTAAAATATTTGGATTTTTTGTATTTTGAAATATTTGGATTTTTTTTGGATTTTGAAATATTTGGATTTTTTTGGATTTTGAAATATTTAGATTTTGAAATATTTAGATTTTTTTTATTTTGAAGTATGTGGATTTTTTTCGATTTGAAATATTTGGATTTTTTTGATTTTGAAGTATGTGGATTTTTTTGGATTTGAAATATTTGGATTTTTTTTGGATTTTGAAGTATGCGATAACCTGGCGTGGTCTCTTCTGGGAAGATGCGCGGATTGGAGGGGATCCGTTCAGACTGGGTGGCGTGCGGTACATAGACCCCTTGGTTACTTGGTTGTTGTTAATAGTTTACTGATTGTTCAAAGGTGTGCTAGCTAGAGATCAAACGTGCTCAATTGTTACCTTCGCCTGAGGTTACCTTCGGCTCACCTTCTCCTCAATCGATCATTGCCTTGCCTTGGCCTTAGGACGTACTCGAGGGGGGAGGGAAGAATTTTTAGTAAGTCTGCCAATAGTTCTGGGAATTTGAGGGTAATACTCGCTCTTCTGCCTAAGCTCAGTAGGTTTCGGTCTTTCTTTGGGCTTATGGGGTTTAGCATGCTTACGACCAGGTCCTTTTGGATCCCTGCAGGGACTTTGCCACTCTTGACGTGCTACGCACTTACGACCAGGTCCTTTTGGATCCCTGCGGGGACTTTGCCGCTCTTGACGTGCTTTTGACATAATTTGCCTTATTTTGGCTTTGAGATTTGGCTTT
Organism: Colocasia esculenta; assembly: GCA_014218235.1. NCBI lineage: Eukaryota > Viridiplantae > Streptophyta > Magnoliopsida > Alismatales > Araceae > Colocasia > Colocasia esculenta. The sequence goes on from CM024757.1 coordinate 111,905,553, forward strand.
GATTTCTTTTCTTTTTCCCCTTTTGTGCCTTGACCTACGTCTGCCTGAGCTTAGGACAGATTTGCACAATTAATTCCTCAAGTTTCCTCTTCCTATTGGTGGACCGAAAGGGAAAGAAGTGAGTGGCGTTGGTGGGGTCTTGGCTCGATAATGATTTCAATCAGATTCAATGCTTCCAACTCCCAAAGGTGGGCATGTTTGTGTGTGGGTGCTGACACTTCTGGCTAGCATACTCGGAAAGGAAAGGTGAATTATTAATGACATCTTTTCACTTTGGAGTCCTTGTACTGCGCGCATCCATGTAGTTTGGTTAGGGATAGTACTTCTTAAGGTATAGCCCATTCCAGGGGTAGAGGAGCTCCTCACCCTCCGCATTAACCAGCCTATACGTGTTGCCTGGACCTACCTCTTTGATTACGTACGACCCTTCCCAATTTGGTTGGAGTTTTGACCGAGGACCTCTGGGTTTTACAAAAATTCTTTTGACCACCATCTCGCCAACCTTAAATTTTCTCTCGATAACCTTCTTTTGATGAAAACGCATGAGTCTATTCTGATAGGCTTTCGCATGCTCTACGGTGACCAGGCGCTTCTCGTCTAGGAGTTCCAGTTGTGCTAGGAGCGATTCACGCCGCTCATCGATTGACAAGTCCTTGTCAAGCTGGATCCTCAACGAGGGTATATGAATCTCGTATGGTACTACTGCCTCCATCCCGTAAGTGAGAGCGAAGGGTGTTTGCCCAGTGGGAGTACGGATTGAAGTGCGGTAGGCCCATAGGGCTTCTGTAAGCTTTCCTGGCCAATCCGAGAATCTGTTAGCCTCACATGTTTTCTTGATAATTTTGATCAAGGTTTTATTAGTGGCCTCTGCCTGGCCGTTGCCTTTCGGATAATAGGGAGATGAATGATGCAATGCAATCTTATACCTGCCGCAGAGGTCACGCAATTCTTGGGAGATGAATTGGGGCCCGTTGTCGGTGACGATAGTTTCTGGGATGCCGAACCTGGTGATGATGTTTTTCATGATAAATTTGCAGACAGTTGCTGCCTTGACCTCCGCGTATGCTTCGGCTTCTGCCCACTTGGTGAAGTACTCCGTTGCTGTAAGAATGTACGACTTGACTTTGTTCTGGGAGTTGGGATCACCGAGGGGGCCGACAACATCGAAAGCCCACATAGCGAAAGGCCATGGGGAGGATATCGGGTGAAGTGAAGAGGATGGAGAATGGATCTTGTCGGCGTGCAGTTGGCACTTGACACACTGACGGACGAAGATAGAGCAGTCCTCTTCTAAGGTAGGCCAATAGAAACCTAGCCTAAGAATTTTCTTAGCTAGCATCTGACTATGCACATGGCCACCGCAAACACCCGAATGGGCCTCCTCAACAACTTTCGAAGCTTCATCCTCATCCAGGCATCTGAGCAAAACTCCAGAGAATCCTCTCCTATAGAGAGCATTTCCAACCAAGGTATATTTTTGGGCCAGCCTGCTTATCACTTTCTTTTCTTCCACTGTTGCTTCTTCAGGGTACAACTGATCTTTGCAATACCGAGCTATCTCATAATACCATGGTTTTTCCTCATCTTGCAATTCTTCTTCTAGCTCTAACAACATGACCTCAATCTTGCTCCTCTTCTTTGCATTCCTTCGAGCATTGTCATTGGCCCAGATGAACATGGGGTCTCGAGTAACAGGGGTTCAGCGACTCTCAAACTGAAGATTGGTGAAATCCCCATGATAATTCATATCCAGGGTGGTACCAACTGTAGCGAGGGCGTCAGCTAGAAGGTTTTGATGGCAAGGAACATGGACGAAGATGATCTTGATGAATAGCTTGGCAAAGGCTAAGGCAAGTTCTTGATAGGGCTTGAGCTTGGGATCACGAGTCTCATATTTGGTGAGCACCTGGCGCAAAACAAGCTGACTATCACCTACAATCCGCAGATGGGTGACACCATAGAAGTGGGCATACTCTAGACCAGCTATCAAAGCTTCATATTCGGCAATGTTGTGGGTAGTTGGGAATTCTAGTTTGTAAGCCTTTGGGAAGGTGACACCCTCAGGTGACAGGAGAACAATTCCAACACCCTTTCCATGAGAGTTCATAGCTCCGTCGAAATACAACGTCCACATGGGATCAGATTATCTACGGGACATTAATTCCTCATCCGGAAACTCTGAACGGACTAGATCGAATCGAGGCAGCAGGTGATGGGCGAGGTGCTTTGCTATCGCATAGCCCTTGATTGATTTCTGCTGAATGTAAGTGATGTCGAACCGGGACAGGAAGCTTTGCCAGCATGCTAGCCTATCAGTAAGAACATATTTTTCAAGAAGAAATTTGATAGGATTCATACGGGCAATGAGGTGAACCTCGTGAGCCAGGAAGTAGTGCTTCAATTTCTGCACTACCCACACGAGCGCGGCACAAGTTTTCTCCATTGTTGTGTACCTCTGCTCGCAGGGGTTGAGAAGCTTAGACAAGTAGTATGCTGCCCTCTCCTTGCCTTCTTCGTCCAACTGCGCAAGGACAGCACCTACTGAGTCTTCCAGGATAGAAATATAAAGGATAAGGGGTTTGCCTAGAGTCGGTGGCCTTAGAGCAGGCGGATTAGCCAAATATTCCTTGAGTCCGTCAAAGGCCGCCTGACACTTCTCATCCCAACAGAATTCGACTCCTGGCTTGGTGAGGTCGTAGAAGGGACTACACCTCTGCGAGTGTTGGGAGACGAATCGGCGGATAAATTGCAACCTCCCTATCAATCCTCGAACTTCTTTCATATTTTTGGGAGGTGGCATCTCTCTTATTGCTTTCGCCTTGTTGGGATCGATCTCGATACCCCTCTTGCTCACGATGAAACCTAAAAGTCTACCCGACGAAACACCAAAGACGCACTTTTTGGTGTTCATCTTTAACTGATATTCCCTTGATCTTTGTAGCACCTTAGATAGAACCCCGGGATGCTCAGCCAAAGTCCTTGATTTGACCACCAAGTCATCCACATACACCTTGATGAAGATATGGATCATGTCGTGGAAGATAGCCATCATAGCCCTTTGGTAGGTGGCTCCAGCATTTTTAAGTCCAAACGGCATGATCACATAACAGTAAGTTCTCCAAGGTGTAGTGAATGAAGTCTTTTACTAGTCTTCCTCAGCCAATCTAATCTGGTTGTACCCTGAGAAGCCGTCCATAAAGGAGAGGGTTTCGTACCCGGTCGTATTGTCTATGAGCACATCCAAATGAGGCAATGGGAAATCATCCTTAGGACACACACGGTTAAGGTCCCGGAAATCGATACAAATTCTAATTCTTCCATCCTTCCTCAAAACCGGGACAATGTTAGCCACCCAATTAGGATATAACACGACTCTAATAAACCTGGCTTTGTGGAGCTGGTCGACCTCACTTTTCATTTTTAAAGCCAGTTGGGGGTGGAAACGCCTTAACCGCTGCTTAATGGCGACAACACCCGGCTTAAGGGGAAGACGATGCTCAACTAGCGTGGGATCCAAGCCAGGCATATCCTCGTAGCTCCAAGCGAACGTGTCCTTGTACTCTCTAAGAACCTCAATGATTGCCTCCTCTTCCTCTGATGATAAATTGCCGCTTATGAGGACGGTCCTGGGCTCTTCCTCGGTTCCCAAATTGATTTCTTTGGTGATTTCCTCTACTGCAGCTGACGGTTCGTCAAATCTCTTCGATCCTCTTACGAATGCGCTGGCCTCATCCTCGAGTTCTTCATCGCCTTCCTCAATTGGGTCATTGTCATCAATGATCTCGTAGACTCTGAGCCCATCTTCAATAAGGCACACCGACTGCTCATATTCTAGGTCTGGCAACTGCAAGGGCTCTTCTATGAATTCCGGGATTGCTAAACATGCCTTGCACCGGCGTGCTAGATCTGCTAAAAAGCGGTGCGGAACCCTCCTACCATTAGGCTTCTTTTTTGAGACTACCCCTAATTCCCTACTACCCCTTCCTAGACTTGAACTAGAACTATCGGGATCTACAACAGGAGGTGAGGGGGTGAGGGATGAATCTCGTGAAGGGGGAGACGAAGAAGGATCTAAAGTAGTAAAGGGGTCCTGTGAGGGGGGAGCTGAGGAGGGATTTACAACAAGTGGAGCAGGAACAGTAGAGTCCCGCGCGAGGGAATTACTGAAAGCAGTAGAAGGGCTTCCCGGCACAGGGGATGATGACGGAGAATTTAGAGGAGGAAAAGGAGCAAAGGCAATGTCCCGCGAGGGGGAATACAAAGGAAAGATCCCTCGTAGGGAGAATTAGTGGAGAAAAAGCATTAACATCCCCCTATGTAGGAGGAGGATTATTGAAAGCAAGAAACGCCCCCTGCGCGAAAGGTGCCGAGGATCCGGCCAGAGGGCTAGAGGGGAGTGTCCCGTTGGTCAGGGCACACTCGGGAGCGAGGAAAGAAGTCTTCTCGAAAGAAAAACCGGGATTGGCCATAGTGAAGCTACGACCTTGAGGCCCCCTCCTTGCTAGGGTCTGTGAAGGAGGGAACAAAGCGAGAGTGCCGGGGGCTCGGGTGCAACTGAAAGCAAGTTTGTGTTATGGGGATGCAGTGCTTCAATGATGAGGGGGGAACTTGGGAGGGTTGTTTGAAGGCGAGGAGGTAGTAGACGAAAGTGAAATAAAGGGGCTATGGTGGGCGCAGGGCCCAGGAAGAAGGCGGAGGACGCATTACTAGACAGAAAAGGAGGCACGTCGGATGACCTGCTCTGAAAGAGCGGTGGGAAATCGCCCGGTGAGGATTTCAAATTCAAGAAGACCCAGAGCGGGGTGATGGAGGCGAGATGAATAATTACGAAAGTTGGTAGGAGATTGCAAGTTCTAAAGGTGAGGGGTTGGAGAGCGGAGGAACGCGCGCCTGTTCGGAAGGCAGTAGGGAGATTGTGAAACGGGGCGTCGGTGCCCGAGGGACACTTAGAGACAAGAATATAGACCCAACCGCGGTCCACCAGAGGGAGGGTGTGATGTCTGGTGAAAGGACAAAGGTAGATGAATTGCTTGGGAAGGAGGGGATGCTTGACAGGGAGAAGGACGTGACGCCCAAAACGAGGGCTGGAGCGGGCGCAGTGCCCGGTGTGGTATCTAAAATGGGCACGATGCCCGAAACATGGGTAGATATGGGCGTAATGCCCAGAGTAGAAGTTAGGACGGGTGCGATACCCGGGGTGGAATCTGAAATGGACGTGGTGTCCAGAGTTGTGGTTAGGACGGTACGTGAGGGGACGGCACTCGTCCCGGGCCTCGTGGCTGCTAGAGTTGTTTCGGTGCCTTGGGCTGCTTGCGTGCCAACACTGATCACTTCCGGAGGCCCTGTTTCTGCCAGGGTAAAGAGATGACCCAGGGAGGCGGCGACATCACTCATCTCGAACCATCTGTCCCATTCTGTTTCAAATTCACCAACCTTGGCCTGCTTGGGTGGTTCGGGGTTGTCTGCTGCCTTGTACACACCCCGAGGTAGCCGAAGCATGGATTCTGCAGTGATGACTGAGGCCTACTCGTCCCCTGGCTGTAGTGGGCCCCTCTTGAAGTGCTGGTGGAGAGTCCAGATGAGGGGTTCTGTCGGTTGCTGCTTAGTCTTTCCTGGCCTATATCCTAGCCCTGCCTTGGGTCTCACTCTGCAATCTTTCACTGCCCTGACCCTGCCTTGTAACTGTACCCCTAAACCTCTGCCCGACTGGTACCCCATCTTCTTCATATGTGCCAACCTTTCTTGGTGATGATTTTGCCCTTCCTGGCAACATTAGTGGTTGGACTAGTTGGACCCGGATATATGCCTAGTATTGACATTAGAGGCTGATTGCTAGGCCACAGGGAGGGAACCGAGTCATCTGTTATGGAGTTCACTTCTGCAATGATCGGGGTATTGGGCACCTTGACAATTCGTCTGTTGAACGGAAACTTGAGGCACTGATGGACTATGGAGATTACGGTGCCAAGGGCTTTCATGAATGGCCTCCCCAAGATCATACAGAAATTCGGGTCCATATCCAGGACATGGAAATCCGTCTCGTGATAAGCTGGGCCCAGCCTGACTCTTAGAGTAACAAAACCCTTTGGCTGTCTGCTGGTGTTGTCAAAAGATGTGACTGTGATGGCTGAGGGCAGGATTGCTCATGCTGGCACCCCACAAAGCTGTAACGTGTCAGAAGACACGACATTGACTGATGCACCGGTATCAACTAGACAGCGATCGACACATATATCGTTGACATGGATCGTCAGGCATAGAGCGTATTTCTGCGACTCTCCTGGTGCGATTTCTTCTTCGTGAAATGCAATGGTGGGGAGTGTGCTTGTGGGTACTAAGACAGCACTGATCTGGTTCACCGGCATGTCTTCATTCACCATCACCTTCTGCAGATATTGCATGAGGGCTTCTTGATGTACTGCCGACCTCTTGATTAACTCTATGATAGAAATTCTAGCCGGGGTCTTGTCCAAATGCTTTAATAGGTCATACTGTGTCCCTGGTACCGATTCCTCCGGCCAGTCTTCCTCTTCTTGTTGTGCCAAGGTCTACTCTTGCTACTGAGGGAACACCCGGTTGAACATATGCCCACTCCGGAGTACCATAGTCGTCTCAGAGCCATATCATGGTGCTACCATTAGAGCCGATGGGTTGGGTGATGAATAAGAAGTAGAGGGCTGGTCAAAGGTGGTTTGATGTGGCGGCATAACGGCTGGTTGAATGGAGGCGCATAGAAATGGGGCTTGATGGCCGGGGTTGATGATAGGAATGGAAAGTGTATGGAGGATGGGAGGGTTGACTGGTGGTGGTGGTTGCTGGGTTGCGGTAGCTGACTGTGATGGTGCGGCATGGGGGCTGCGCAAAAAGGGTGCTTGTGGATTGGTGGAGGGAGGTGCCGCGGTGGCGGAGGTTTGGTGGGTGAATGGCGAGTTGGTATGCTGAGTGGGGTGCGCTTGGTGGGCAGGAATGCAGAGGAAAGAGGGCAGCGGGTTATCGTGAGTGGGCATGCAGATGAAGGGTGGTAGAACGAAAGAGGGCGCAGAAGAAGAGGAAGAAGATGTTTCCGTCGGCTGATCGTGGATCTCGTACCGAGGAGATGCCCGAAAAGCATTGACTTGGTAATTCTGTACTGGGTGCTCCGGGAGTGGGTTCTGGACAATGCCCATTCCGGGTTGAGTTTGCGGTTGCTGCTGCTGCCGTTGCTGCTGCTGAGCTGGCCTTCTTGCCTTCATTTCTACTATAAACTTTCTCATTTCCGCCCAATCAATGCCTTCTCTATCATTTAGGTCATGGATGTAATCTTTGAAATGGTAACACCCTTCCAAGACATGGCTTGGTGCTCAGTGGAAAGCACAGTACCGGGAGGTGTCGACATTAGGGTGCCATTGAGGCCTTTCCCTGGGCAAGGTGAGTGCGCCGGCGGCCGTGAGGGCGTTGAAGACGTCCATCAGAGTCTCTGGGAGTGGGGGATAATGGGTCCTCCGAGGGCCAGGGGGGCGCTTGGGCTGTTGGGCTTCATACTGGTTGGGTGGGGGAACTTGATGGTACTGTGGAGGTGTAAGGGGAGACCTTAGAGGCGGGTACTGGGGCTGCTGGGGCTGTTGGTAATTGGTGGGCTGATGAGGCTGCTGGGGTTGCTGGGGTTGTTGAGGTAGCGGGTACTGAGGCTGCTGTGGTTGCTGGGGTTGTTGAGGTAGCGGGTACTGAGGCTGTTGGGGCTGTTGATAATTGGCGGGCTGATGAGGCTGCTGGGGTTGCTGAGGTGGTGTACGGAACAATGGGGGATTGTTGGTTCTAGGAGCGGTCTGTTGGGTCTGTGGTGGTCAGAAGTTGGTGTTGGTTCGATGAGTGGGAGGATTGGGGTTGCTCATCGCGCTCACCTGCTCATTGTTGATTACCCCCTCGGTTGTGGGACCGCCGACTGGAGTACTGCCACCTTTCCTGAGTGTTCGAGTCTTGGGCTCGAACATGGCCATAATAGGAGAGTCTTTTAGCTGCGTCTGGATGTACCGTGCTCTCTCATACAGCTCCTCCATGGTCATCAGCTTGTTCATGGCCAAGATGTGTTTGAACTGGGGTGTAGCATTGGCAGTGATCATCTTAACCTGCTCAACCTCCGACAGTGGATCCCTCAATCTCTCAGTAAGGCCTCTCCATCTATCAGCATAGTTGGTCAACTCCTCATCGGCCTTCATTTTCTCAGCCATCAAATCGGTGATCGACAACACTGGGCCCACTCTATCTCTATACCTCTGCAGGAACTTCTTTTGCACCATCTCGAAGTCTTCAACATCCACGGGCTCTAAAGAGTAGAACCACTCAAGGGCGGGTCCATCTAGGGAACGACGAAAAAGAAAGGCAAGAGCGCGGTTGTCATCTTGCCAGAAGGACGACTCATACATGAACTCCTTGATATGGACGAAGGGATTTCCGATGCCATTGTAATGACAGTAAATCGGCATTTTGGAAGGAGGGAGATGGAAGACCGGCATAGCAGGAAGTGCCAGGTCGACATAATCTTTGGGTGCGGACACCCTCTTAAACTCTTGATCCAATCTGCTCACCTTCGCCAGGAGGGCTTGAGTGAGAGAATCAGTGGTGGGTTTAGGAGGTGCCCCCGAGGGAGGGTGACGGGTAGCGTCCGCCTGGGTTGGGTAGTGAGTGGCGACGCCGATAGGCGCAAAGGTATGGGCCGGAACCCGGGGCTGATGAATGGGCCGCACCACGTCGTGGCTTGGCTGGTGAATGGGAAGGGGGTGCCTCCCAACAGGGCTGTGGGGGCGAGACTGTATGATGGAGTGAGCCCGCGAAGGGGCAGGGGAAGCTCAGGCCGTCGGATCGCGAGCAGACTGAATCTGAATTCCCACATTTGGGTGGGAAGGATGAACTGGATCAATAGGAGACTTGCCCTTAAAGGCAGCCTGAATTTCTTGGAGTTGGGAGGTGCGAAGACCTTGAAGGATGTCCACGATCCGGGAGACATCAATGGGGGAGGAGGTGTTCCCAGCGTCGTGCCTAGGCGAGACGTGGGGAGCATGAGTGTCCACGACATTCACGAGGGGACTAGAAGGATCGGCATGAGCCTGACTCCGGAGTTGGGGAAGTTGTTGACCGGGGTCATACAGATCTTCATACATATTTTCATAATTTTCATACTCGGCCACCGAAAGGGATCTGCCGGAATGAAGCTGCATGTGAAAATTCTAAAAAAAAATAGTGACTTAACAAGCAACTAACAAGCAACTACTCAAACAAGCTTGAGAGGAGGAGTTCATGGCTTTTAGTCATAGACTTGGAGATGATTACGTCCACTTAAAATATTCAATATGTTCAACGTGGATTTTAGCACATGTCGTGTCCCTCCAAAATAGGTATGGCCTTAAATGGGCGAGATGACAACTCCGGCTCAACTAAGCAGCTTCCTTGCACGTGATGGGATCTTCTAGCTCGGGTCAACGGTGCGGTACAACCGGCTCAGTCCACCGTGAGGGAATCCACGGGGTTCGAAAACTTACGAAGGTCCCGATGAGGATTCTCTAGCATAATGAGACGGAATGCTCAATGGGGAGATAGCCCTCACCGAGAAGGTGTGTGGATCCTAAGGGGTGGGGGGGTGGGGGGGAGGGAAGGAGGTGTGACAAATGCAACAGATGGCAGGACCTGGTGCTCTGTGAACAGATTGAATCGCGTCCAAACAGTGGGCGCGGTTCAGTGAAACGCGTCCGTTCTATCAGCCGCAGAACTGACGGCTCCTAAAAGCCGTAAGGGCCGAGGTGACTCCCTCCGGTCTACTGTCAAAAATCGCGGCCAGATGCACCGCCGGGAAAACCCAGAACATAAAAACGTCCACTACAGTGGACGCGAATCAAACAAGCAACCGAAAACACAAAATGTAGGAAACTAAGCAAGCATGCTTTCTAGGATTTTTTTTTTTTTGGGAGAAGTAGAGTTCAAATCATCATGCTTTCTTCAAGTAAAAGTAAGGGCACGGGGTGGGGAACAGGATGGAATATTTATTATTATTATTATTATGATTATTTATTACTAATTATGCAAAGGAATTGAAATAAACAACGAAAGGGATAGCACTACACTTTGGCAATGACGTGGGGACAGTCAATCGGCACCTCGCGAAGTGCGGAAGGGGAGGGAAGTGTACCACGTGGGGTATGAAGGAGGGGCACACGTGGGTGCCGAATGAGGGGTAACCGGAATCAGAATCAAAGAAAAGTCCCACCATGATCGTCGATTTGTATATACCGCATCCCGGCACTACGTAGAAGGATAAAGGGGGGTGGCGGATTTACAACGCTTGGACTAGACGGCGTGAGGTGAGCATGTGGACATGGAGTGAGGAGACAGTAAAAATGAAAGAAGTGATCGTCAGGCACGTGTAGGTACCGAAAGTAACGGGCAAGAAAGGAGTGCGGTGCACTTACCTCTTTACCCGAAAGAAAGCGGGAGTCCCGTGGTGGGTGCTTTTTCCTTCGCCAATCGGCCGACCGACGGAGAAGATCCGATCTCGGTTACCTTGAAAGAAAACAACAGAAAACACGTGAAGGAAGGATTAGTCTAAAGGGAGTAGCAAGTGTAAACAGTGAAGGGGGGATGAAAGCATGCAAATGGAGGGTAACACACCTCGCGGGGGGGGGGGGGGGGGGTGGGGGGTGTTAAACCCCTAAGAGTGGGTAAGATAATGTGATGAATGTGTGTGTGTGGATAGAGATGTGTAAATGAGCCTAATAAGAAATGAGGAATGGAGAAATGCGGAAGAGAGGATGGCGTAGCCCGATGTAACGCGGTGTAGCGGTGACGTGGCGGACGTCGATGGAGCCTCCCTCGCCGCGCTCCACGCTTGGAGAGCCTCCACACATGGGGATGGCGATGTGATGACGACGTACGTTCCCGCTCCGACGTCGGCACACGAACTCTCGATCCGTCAGAGTCCACACCTCAAGAAGATGGAGAATTGGGGATCGGAGATCGAGGGGAGAATTCGGCAGGGCTTCACCGTAGTCGGTAATGGATACCAAATGGGGTCCTCCTGGGTCTATATTTATAGCCAAAATTGCGTCCAAACAGGCGGATGCCTATTAATGTTAAAACGCATCTGTGTCAGAGGTGCGATGAACAAAGTCAAACTGATGTGACGCGCGGCTGACTGCGGTACTCGCAACCATGCTTCTGAATCACATCTGGTGCATAGGCCGCTTTTATAAAGTCAAAAATTGTATTTTTGATTGATTTGGTGCTGATCTGACTTTTACAAAACGCGGTGTACAGGACGGATGCGATTACAGGATTTTCCATGATGACTGTTATGGCCTCATAAATGCAGCCTCTCTGGCGGGAAAATCTGAGTTTGACTTCATAATCGCGTCCAGTCATTCAGACGCCTTTTTGGGAAACATCATGATTTCAACATGCCCATTTAATGCCGCGCGTGACGGGTAGGTGAGAACTTTTGACCTTTATTCGCGTCCACCCCTTCAGTCGCGTATTAAAATAGGCCATGTGCCGAAAATCACATGTTTTTCGCGTCAGTCTACGGGGCGCGGTTTAATATCAAAATGGCGTTTACCATATCGGGCGTGAATTAGCTGTTTTTGGCAGACCCTTGGGGGTGGGGGGGGGGGGGGCAGAACTGAACTACTCTAAGAAAATAGGACCACTACTGTAGAGATTAATTAAAAAGAGACACTTTGAGGCATCGCGGGGTAACATGAAGTTTGTTCCACGTGAGGCCAAATCGGCGTGTCTACACCCTTAAGGACTGCGCCTTCTTTCTGTACTTGAACTTTTATTTGGGACTGTTGTACTTAATTTCTTTACTAATGTACAGTCTTTCTTGTTATAGTTATTCGAATTCATTGCTTATCTCATTGGACTAAATTCTAACCCTTCTGGGTCTTCGGATCCGTGGGTGGCGACACGACCTTCGGCGGTCCCTGGCGGGGGTCCGGGAGGTCGGGTCGTTACACTCCCAATCTACGCAGTTACCAAGATTCGCCACTAGATTGCCTAGGTGGCGGGTGTGTGTCAAGTGATGTGCGATGTGCTATGTGCTATGTGGTATGTGCTATGTAATATGTGCTATGTGATATGGGTGAGTGCGTCCTCTAGTTGGTAGTTAGGACTATGTGTCACAACAACTTAAGTGATAAAATATGAAGAAAGTGTAAAGTGACATGTGAATGTGGCACTTGGTAAGTGCAAGTGATGTGATATGTGATAAGTGAAAGTGTAAGAGTAAACGATGTGAAAAATGTGTGAAATGATGTGTAAGGGAGAGTAAATGTTAATGAGAGCATGATTGCATGTGAAAACCAAGATAATAAGACATATATCCATATCATTTATATGTTAATATGTTAGATGTAACATCATGTTTGGTATCATGTTATATAGTTTAATAACATCCCAGTAGTAATGTATGTGAATATAGGTATGTGAACACGTGAACTATGCTAAGTAAAAGATGAGCATGTGAAATTGTTTGAGATAGCATGTGAACAAATGTAAAACCATGTAATTGTGTTTAATTCATGTCAAAACAGCAAGTAAGGTGTGATTATGATTGTGATAAATACATGAAAGAATGTCTAAGTTCCATGATAGACATGCTATTCACTTGGTACATAGTTCCATGCTTAAATTGTATGTAGTTGCCAACCGACTTAAATATGTTTTAAACCTTCAATTCATGTTTAATAAAATGTGATATCATGTGTAATTGTGATTTATTTATATTAAAACAGCAAATGAAATGTGTAATTAATGTGAAAAGTGCATGTGAAATATGAATATATATCATTCTAGGTTGCTCTTTACTTTGTGCTTAACTCCATACTCTAGTTAGTAGAGTTGTACCATAAAATGGATAATGTTTGGACTGTTAAATCATGTTACATGTTAGGTGTAGAAAGCATGTATATGTGTATGTTCATCATCCATGATTTAATATGAGCATGTGTTAGTTAGGAACGTGTTTGGATGATTTATGTGTAGTTAATTATATAAAGCATGTGCCATGTAAATTGTTATGGTTTTAATGATAACGTGTGTTTCTTTATTGTTTGGTAGTTTAACATGTGTGTGATATGTGTAAGGTTGAGTCTTTAGATTGCTTGTTGGGTCTTTTAGACTGATACTTGATTCGGCGTACAGGTGTGACAGGTGTTTCTGTACCTGAGGAGGGTGTAGCGAAGATCGATGCGGAAAAAGAGGAGTAGTTGCTTGTGAAAACTTTTTAGTAGTTGCTCTATTTCATAGTATGAATAATGTCATTCGTATAGACAATGTAATAGACAATGTAGTTCTTTTGAAATTATAATAATGCGGACATTGTCATATCTTTCTCTTGCTATATAGATTGTGGAATGTGTGATAATGATGGAATGAAGTTAAGTTATTTCTTTTATTTCCTGCTGTACTCAATTGTATTCATGTACATATCAACCTATCGTTTAGGGTTGGGTTATTATCCCACTGTAATGACGCCATTTGTACCGATGGGGATTGGTATAATCGTACTGGTATGAAGAGGGTCGTTATAGAGATGGTATCAGAGCCCTAAGGTTGAGATTGTACATGGATAAACCATCATCTTCACAATATTGCAAAGTCTTTATAGAAATTTGTCCATATATGTAGAAAATATTTAATAATGAAAAGAAGATAGTTAAGAAAATGGTTAGAATTTAGTAACTTAGATTCTAACTAGATTAATTATTTTGCAAGCTATGGCTGGATGTGGTAGACGTAGGGCTCAGGTTAGGAGGTATGCACAGAGTCGCAAAGTAAAGAAGTTCGTGAAGGGGCTCAAACCATCATTGAGAGCTAGACTTTTAGAGTTTGACCCCCACACCTTGGAAGAGGCTCTCAGCATAGCGAGCGGGCAGAAGAGTAAGATGGAATCATACCAAGAAGAGAAGGAAGCTCAGAAGAAGAAGTTACCAGAACCATTCCAAGAACAAAATAGAAAGATGAAGAAACTCATAGAAGGTCAGCAATCAGCTATGGTACTAGACAGTGGGAAGCTCGAGTGTGTACACTGCAGTAAGCGTCATGGCGGAGATGTTTGTAGGTTAAAGGAAGGAAGATGTCTTAAATGTGGTAGTAAGGACCATTGGATTAGAGAATGTCCAAGACTGAAGAAGCTCATTCCGCAAGGTGTACCAACAACTGCAACAACGAAGCTAGCAACACCAACCAAGGAGAATATGTTAGCCGGAGATGACATCGACGACGTCATTAGAGGTACTCGATCCGATCTTCGAGGACGAAGATCATTTTCAAGGGGGGAGAGTGTGAGACCCCCGAATTTTGTTCATTTTATATTATGTATGTGGTAGTTACTTATTTATATAGTGAGTGTATTAAATTTGTGTATATTATAATAAATTCAATGTGTATACATATGTATGTATGTTATTTTATGTGAATATAGGTAATTAGCTAATTTTGTACATGATGTACTTATTTAAATATTGTGCTTGTTGTATTTAAGTAAGGTTGAGCATATGATAGGTAAGTATTACTATATACCTTGTAAGTGCATATGAGTTATTTTTCGTACATGTATATATTTAAATGTGCATGCATTATCTAACTATCGATGTACATGTTATATTTATTTAAATCCATGCATGTTATTTGTAATTATGTTGTGTACACGTATATATGTATATGTTTAACTTCGTACATATGATATCTACTTATTTCAATACCCATTAAACTGTTTGTAACGAAATTAGGTATTTGTTTTGGATGTATGTCTCTGTTCTGGCCAAAATCCCAGTTGGCGGCAACATGCCTGCCGCTGACTGCTTGGCCAGGAAGAGTTGACGTCCAGATCGATGGACACCTACCCCCCTGTTGGCGGCACTACAGGTGGACGCCTAGTTCCCAGCTGTATGACGGTTTCAGATTTGGTAACGCTTGCGTTTCGTCCAGTTCCAGTTTAGGAAACCCATCTATAACTGTAGGAGACCTACCCTAATGTGTACCCAACCTAACCAGCGCTATATAATCACCCTATTCCGGTCGGATTAAGTCTTTTGGCCTTTGTGAAACCCTAGAACCCTCTGTGACGAAAAGTTGATCTTTGGAGAGCTGGATCCGGTGACTGGATGAGTTTTCTGGAGATCTACACCGACTGGAGAATAGTCCATACATAGAAGAAGCATCCCCAACTCCGAGGATCAATATACATCAATAGAAGAATCGGATCTGAAGAGGTTTTGAGAATCTTCTTGGCTGGGCCGAGGAGGGCATCTTCGGCAAGATTTGATCTATGTGGATTTATTTGGAGGCAAGTAGCCTATGGATGTCAACCCTACTCATGTCCCCTTAGGTCCTAACATTTTTCTAGAATTTTCCTCGTGTCCTGGAACCTCCAAATTTCCCTTGCATTTGTGTGCTGCCTACATGGTCTGCAGACAGGAAGTTGGTGGCCACATACTGTGCCGCCAAGTTCCTATGTTGGCGGCACCAGACTGTGCCATTTACATAGTTGGCGGCACACACTGTGTCGCCAAGTTCGTCAGGGTACAAAAAGTGCTCTGCTTGATCTCTAAAATGTGTTATTTGGACTTCTGGATGTATATGCATGCTGTAAAAATTGTATGTGGTCAGGGTTAGTCATTAGGTCATATCATGAGGATATTTCGAATTTCTGTGCATAGTGTTAATTATTGAAATTTCTGTATTAATATGAGAAGCATGGTTTATCTATGTTTAACCCAGAATAATTAGATTTGCTGCATGTTAGGGTTTTATAAATTTTCCCTATTAGAATGATGACTGTTTTCATGCTTTGAAACTGTTAGACACTAATGTTTCACTGTGAAATCTAATTAAGTGAAATTTTTGAGTAATATGCCTGAATTCTGTCTTAATTACTAAAATTTGAATTACTATTCATAAAAATCTAGAAAAGTTAATGTGTGATATACTAACTGTATGTAGCATGTGATAAAAATTTGGTACTGATGTGACAACTGTAGGTACTGTTTGTATTATAACCTGTGAAATTTAGTCATAATGAGCATGTTAGTTGTAATCATGTAAAATTTAGTATTAATAGCATGTTAGTATACTATTTTTAGTTGTTTATCACTGTTGAACAATAAGATTAAACTCTGTAACCTGAAATGGGATTGTTATTCAAAGTGCCTGTGCAAAAAGGGATTAAAGTGTGAAGTGTGAGTAAAATGTGATAATGCTCATAATGTAAAATTGGGCCGAGATTGACACTGCTACCATAGAGGTCTGAGAGTTGTACCATAGAAAATTCCCTATGGAAGGCACAACGTATGTGAAATATATCCTAAGGGCATTAGGATGAAACCCTAAAGGTGGACAAGTACCACTGGATACGGTGGAGAGGGCTTCTCCTGGTCTGCGCAGTTACCAAGATTCGCCACTAGATTGCCCAGGTGGCGGG
This sequence comes from Colocasia esculenta, assembly GCA_014218235.1. NCBI lineage: Eukaryota > Viridiplantae > Streptophyta > Magnoliopsida > Alismatales > Araceae > Colocasia > Colocasia esculenta. Next base: position 111,922,000 of record CM024757.1, read on the forward strand.
TGTGTGTCAAGTGATGTGCGATGTGATATGTGCTATGTGATATGGGTGCGTGCGTCCTCTAGTTGGTAGTTAGGACTATGTGTCACGGAAACTTAAGTGATAAAATATGAAGAAAGTGTAAAGTGACATGTGAATGTAGCACGTGGTAAGTGCAAGTGATGTGATATGTGATAAGTGAAAGTGTAAGAGTAAACGATGTGAAAAATGTGTGAAATGATGTGTAAGGGAGAGTAAATGTTAATGAGGGCATGATTGCATGTGAAAACCAAGGTAATAAGGCATATATCAATATCATTTATATGTTGATATGTTAGATGTAACATCATGTTTGTTATCATGTTATATAGTTTAATAACATCCCTGTAGTAATGTATGTGAATATAGGTATGTGAACACGTGAACTATGCTAAGTAAAAGATGAGCATGTGAAATTGTTAAATGAATAAGATAGCATGTGAACAAATGTAAAACCATGTAATTGTGTTTAATTCATGTCAAAATAGCAAGTAAGGTGTGATTATGATTGTGATAAATACATGAAAGAATGTCTAAGTTCCATGATAGACATGCTATTCACTTAGTACATAGTTTCATGCTTAAATTCTATATAGTTGCCAACCGACTTGAATATGTTTTAAACCTTCAATTCATGTTTAATAAAATGTGATATCATGTGTAATTGTGATTAATTTATATTAAAACAGCAAATGAAATGTGTAATTAATGTGAAAAGTGCATGTGAAATATGAATATATATCATGCTAGGTTGTTCTTTACTTTGTGCTTAACTCCATGCTCTAGTTAGTAGAGTTGTACCATAAAATGGATAATGTTTGGACTGTTAAATCATGTTACATGTTAGGTGTAGAAAGCATGTATAGGTGTATGTTTATCATCCATGATTTAATATGAGCATGTGTTAGTTAGGAACGTATTTGGATGATTTATGTGTAGTTAATTATATAAAGCTTGTGCCATGTAAATTGTTATGGTTTTAATGATAATGTGTGTTTCTTTATTGTTTCGTAGTTTAACATGTGTGTGATATGTGTAAGATTGAGTCTTTAGATTGCTTGCTAGGTCTTTTAGACTGATACTTGCTTCGGCGTACAGGTGTGACAGGTGTTTCCATACCTGAGGAGGGTGTAGCGAAGATCGACTCGGAAAAAGAGGAGTAGTTGCTTGTGGAGACTTTTTAGTAGTTGCTCTATTTCATAGTATGAATAATGTCGTTCGTATGGACAATGTAGTTCTTTTAAAATTATAATAATGCAGACATTGTCATATCTTTCTCTTGCTATATAGACTATGGAATGTGTGATGATGATGGAATGAAGTTAAGTTATTTCTTTTATTTCCCGCTGTACTCAATTGTATTCATGTACATATCAACCTATCGTTTAGTGTTGGGTTATTATCCCACTGTAATGACTCCCTTTGTACCGATTGAGATTGGTATAATCGTACCGGTATGAAGAGGGTCGTTACAGCCCACATGAATCCTATCAAGTTTCTCTTAGAAAAGTCATTCCTTGCTGATAGGCTAGCACGATGGCAAAGCTTCCTCTATCAGTTCGACATCACCTACATTTAGCGAAAATCAATCAAAGGCTATGCCATAGCAGAACATCTTGCTCATCACCCCTTCCCTCGATTTGATCTTGTCCATTCAGAGTTTCTAGATGAGGAATTAATGTCCCTTAGCCAAATCTGATCCTATGTGGACATTACATTTTGATGGAGCTTTGAATTCTCATGGTAAGGGTATCATGATTGCTCTCCTATCACCTGAAGGGGTCACCATTTCGCAGGCTTTTCAGCTGGCATTCCCTGTCACTAACAATATAGCTGAATATGAAGCTCTGCTGGCCAGACTTGAGGCCGCACACTTCTATGGTGTTACCCATTGGTGAATTGTAGGTGATAGTCAACTGATCCTTCGCCAAGTGCTCACCAAATATCGCACACACGATTCCAAGCTCAAGCCATACCAAGAACTTACCTCAGCATATGCCAAGCTATTATCTAAACTTATCTTTGTCCATGTACCTCGCCATCAAAATCTTCTAGCAGACGCTCTTGCCACTCTTGCCCCAACTCTCAATATGTCCTATCCTGGGGATTTTGATACCATTCACATTGAACGACGTCATACCCCGGCTATCCGAAATCCTGTGCTCCTGTGGATTAAGGAGGAGATGTTGAAGAAGGCAGAGAGGAAAAACAAGAAGGAAATCATGTTATTGGAGTTAGAAGAAGAGTTGGATGATGAGGAGAAACCATGGTTCTATGAGATAGCTAGGTATTGCAAAGGCCAGTCGTACCTTGAGGAAGCCACCAGTAATGAAAAGAGAGCCTTAAGGAGAATGTCCCAGAGATATGCTTTGGTTGGTAATTTACTCTATAGGAGAGGTCTCACCGGAGTCTTACTTAGATGCTTGGATGATGATGAAATCTGGAAAGTTGTCGAGGAAGCTCATTCTAGTGTGTGTGGGGGCCATGTAAACAGCCAAATGCTTTCCAAGAAAATCCTTAGGCAAGGCTTTTGCTGGCCAACTTTAGAGGAGGACTATTCTGTATATGTCCGTCGGTGTGTCAAGTGCCAACTGCACGCTGACAGAATCCATTCTCCATCCTCTACACTCTACCCTATATCCTCCCCATGGCCTTTCGCTATGTGGGCCTTCGACATCATCGGTCCCCTTGGTGATTCAAACTCCCAAAATAAGTCAAAATCATACATCCTCACTGCAACAGAGTACTTCACCAAATGGGCAGAAATAGAAGCATACGCGGAAGTCAAGGCAACAACTTTATGCAAGTTCATCATGAAGAATATCATCACTAGATTCGGCATCCCCAGTACCATCATCATCGACAATGGGCCACAATTTATCTCTCAGGAGCTTCAGGACCTCTGCAACAGGTATAAAATTGCATTGCATCATTCATATCCCTACTATCCGCAAGGCAATGGCCAAGTAGAGGCCATGAATAAAACTTTAATAAAAATCATAAAAAAGACATGTGAGGCTAATAAGTTCTCGGACTGGCCAGATAAGATGGTGGAAGCTCTATAGGCCTACCGCACTTCAATTCGTACTCCTACAGGGCAAACACCATTCACCCTTACTTATGGAATGGAGGTAGTAGTACCATATGAGATTCTCATACCCTCACTTAGAGTCCATCTTGACAAGGACTTGTCAATCAATGAGTGATGCGAGTCGCTCCTTGCACAACTGGAACTCTTAGATGAGAAGCGTCTAGCAGTCGCAGAACACGCAAAAGCATATCAAAATAGACTCACCCATTTTTACCAAAAGAAAGTGATTGAGAGAAAATTCAAAGTTGGTGAGATGGTCATTAAAAGAATATTTGTAAAACCCAGTGGTCCTTGTTCGAAACTCCAACCAAACTGGGAAGGGTCGTACGTAGTTAAAGAAGCATATCCAGGCAACACGTATAGGCTAGTGAACACTGAGGGTGAGGAACTTTCCCACCCTTGGAATGGGCTTTATCTTAAAAAGTACTACCCCTAGATAGGTGTTTGGAATTACGTGGTACACAGACCCTAAAACGAAAAATCATCATTGCTAATTCATTTCTTATTCTGGGTGAATTAACCATAGGTGTCGACACTCACACACACTTACACGCCCACCCTGGGGAACTAGAGGCACGGAATCTAAGGGAGATCAATGCCTAACCAAGAGTCTAGAGCATCACCGTTTCTCTTCCTTTCGGTCTACCAATAGGGATGGGAATCGATGAGATCGACCTTTGAATATGTCCAATTCTTAATGGGTAGATGTCATGGCCAATAAGGGGAGAGAAGAAAGAAAAAAGACAAATCAAAATGAAAAGAGCCAAAACAAGGCAAATTATAAGCAACGAGAACGACAAGAGTGGCAATGTCCCCGCAGAGATTTAAATGAACCTGGTCGTAAGTGTGCTAATAAAAACCCCATAAGCCAAAGACTGAACCACATGAGTATAGGGTAGAGGAACGAGTGTCTCCCCAATTACCCAAACCATTGGCAGACTTTCTAAAATCACGCTTCCATTCTCCCTTATCGGTATGTCTCAGGGTCAAGACAAGGTAACGATCAACTAAAGAGGACGTCGCCTACAACTACCTTGGATGAAGGCACCACTTAAGAATGTCAAACCCGTGCTTAATGCACCTAAGAATCATTAATAATTTTTAAATGATGATCGAGTAATTGAAGGGTCCGAGTACCACGTTTTCCACTTAGAGCAGATCCCCTTCGTTCTGCACGTCTTTTTAAGGAGGGACCACGCCGGGTTGTGGCCTTTTCCAAAATCCAAAAAAATTGAATATTTTCAAAATAAAAAATCAAATATCTCAAAATACAAAAAAATGAATATTTTAAAATCTCAAAAAAATTGAATACTTTCAAAATAAAAAATAGAATATTTTCAAAACCTTAAAAAATCAAATATTCCAAAATTCAATTTTTTTTAATATGCCAAAAACAAAAAATTGATGAGTTGATTCTCCTTGCATGAATGAATAGAACGCATGCTCATCTTTTAATTTTCTGTTAGCAGTTGCCTGATTTCTTGTCACACACTATAGGAGAATGAACATTTGTCAGCGGTTGGACCACTGACATATCTTGAAAGACCGCTGACATAATATTATGTCCGCGATTAAGAAAGCGTTGCCACAACCAATGCCAAAAAGTCTGTGGATAGGTCTTATGTCAGCGGTTCACTAAAGTCGCTGACATATATAGGATTTTTTTGCGACTTTTATAGCCGCTAACGTAAAGTATTGTCAGCGGTTACAAGAGCCGCGACCATGTACTATACAGCAACGGCTGTGAGCCGTGGCCATTAGGATATTATGGCCGCGGGTGTTAGCCGTGGACATATGGACCTTTTATCAGCGGCTCAAACCGCTGCCTTAAACCATTTTTGTCAGTAGACCTAAGCGTCGCGACCAAATTTTTTATTTTTGTTAACTTCTGGTAGCCGCTGACATATGTTATTTTGGCAGCGGCTGGCCAGCCACTGACATGTTGTCAGAAAAAAAAACTTTTTTATTTATTACCACACTCTGTTCGTATATGAGCCACCTGGATCATTCAATCACACATATTATTGAGCTACCACCCAGGCTCGCTGGATCATTCAATCACACATATTATTGAGCCACCACCCAGGCTCGCTGGATCATTCAATAACACACATATGAGCCACCACCCAGGCTCGCTGGATCATTCAATCACATCCATAGAAAGTATTGCATAAATATTGTTATACAAATATCCAAAAAAGTAGAAAATGTCAAAGCATAATAGAATAAGAGGGAAATCAAGAGACATGATCATCATGATCAGAATAATCATCCACCTCCTCATCTGTCTCGCTCTCGCTCTCAATCTGAACAGAAGGAGGTACATGCTGGGTACGTGTCTGTGACGTCTATATCTGGGAGAGGAGTGAGCTCATCTCGTCCACCTTCGTAGCTATATTCTCCAATCGAGTAATCTTTTCTTACATTTGACTCATCTCCTCTGCCTGTGCTTTCAACTTTTCTTCATGTGCTTTTAATTGTTCTTGCATTATCCTTTCTCGCTCTGAACTGCCAGACATTCCTGTAGATTTATACCATGTGCTCAGCGTCTCTCCACTACTCGCACAGCGAACATGGCCAGGTCGATCTTTTCCCATGACCGAAATGAAGGCCTCCTCGGGAGTCGCTGGGGTGTGGCTCTTGGCATCGAGGTCTGAGGAAGGAGCCATCAACTGAGTCATAGTCTCCTACAACAAAAGGTAGAGAAAAAAATATTAATGATACAACTATTGTAATAAAAACATAGTCATATAAAAGAAAAGGAAATAAAGTTACTTACATATCGTCTCCTGCTCTCCTTATCTACCCAGCTCTCACTGTCGTCTGCTAAGTCTTTGCATCGACCTATCTTGAAAAGCTCAAGTTGATGTGGATTACGTCTATGCATATTAGACTATTTAAATTGAGACAAAATAAGAAAGACATGTAAGTAACTAAATGAAAGGGATAATATTATTCATAAAACATAACTCACAAAATCATTCATCAATTGATAATGACTAGTCCTGCCCCGTCTATATGTCATAGACTGAGTGGAACGGTTCTACTTATTCCGCTCAGCTACCATCTAAAAAGACAAGAATAGACGGTTATTGTTCCATTTATATAAACAAAATAATCATAAACAATTATATTCTAAGCATTTTAAATATTACCCCCTCGTGCCCATTAGTCCACATCTCGCACATTGTTTACCAATCAGACGAGTCAACACCTGTTGGGACGGAGGCAATCGCATCATCTAAAGACTTCCCATTAAAATGTTGACATAAAATAATTTTTTTTGTCAATATAAAAAAATAAGGTACATATGAAAATGAAATAGTATTTTAGCTTACTCTTTTTTTTTGTTTGCTACGCCAACTGCGATGCATGGCGCTCATGTGAGCAAGCATCTCCCTATCTATTTTGTCTGTTCGCTCCCACTGTTACGTCAACTGCACAACATAGTCACTCAATTATAAGAAATCTACACATATATACTATTCAATTTAAACAATAATTACCTGAAGATCTCTAAATATCAACTCCTTCGTCGCAATCGGAAGCTTCACAAAATCTTTTTGCCAAATCTTACAATACAATTTTGATACAATGCCCATGCGACTCGTAAAAATATCTGTAGTAGGGCCCACGCCATATCCTCGGATGAGGGAGACATTCCATTGTTGTCCATCAGGCAGCCTCCTCTCTGTAACTCCCGTAGTCGGCCCTCGATGGCCAGTGCCCCTCCCCCAAGATGGTGCAGATGGTGCTGATGGACCTGTTGAAATATAAACATTAAACATCATCAGAGGATTTCTATTAAAATATTATATAAAAATACATCAAATTAAAATATGAACCTGCTACAGAAGATGCAGATGCCATCGAAGAGCCCTGAGGGCTGGAAGAGGGAGCTATCTGCTAAAAAGTGGGAGGGAGAGGAAGCTCCTGAGAGGTGGGAGCAGGAGGGAGCACCTGAGATGTGGGAGGGGGAGGGATGGACTGAGAGGTGGGAGGGAGAGGGACTGACATAGTCTGATGCCTCCATAGGCGTGAGCCATCAAAAGAAGAGAGCTCACTACCGGAAACCATCTGTTAAAAAAAATTATTAGTAAATATGTTAACATAACAAGTTAAAATTTTCAATCTTGAACATCTATGTAAATTTGTGTTAAAAATGAAATATAAATATTAACGTAAATAAATCACCTAAATATCAATATAATCGTCCACTCTTACGCTACTTTATTGGCATAGATCCACATCTTGAGAAATGGATACAACTTAGACTGATGGGTTATTGTCAATGTAGAACTATTGCATCCTAAAATGATGAGAGTTGATAAGAGTTTGATACAACTTAGAGATCTTTTGGATCCTAGATATGAGAAAGGAGTAGATGAGTTTTTGGATTTTGCTTTTGATGATCAAAGACAATCTTTTGGGCATGGACGAAATCATGAGTTCATACAATGTCCGTGTCGTAACTGTGTAAAGGGATTGAAGTTGTCCCAGATGGATGTTGAAATTCATCTTAAAGTAGATGGAATTTGGACACAGTATACCAATTGGGTATGTCATGGTGAGGCACCATTAGTTGATGTTCAGCAAGTTAGCCCATCTGCTAATGAAGCACAAACAGAAGATCAGATTAATACGACAATTGAAATGTTGTATGAGTTACAAGAGGCTGAAAAAGAGAGGACAGAAGAGGAACATGAACCAAATGAGAAAGCAAGAGATTTTATCAATTATTATAAGATGGTTAAACACCATTATATCCTGGTTGTGTCAAATTTTCAAAATTGACATTTCTGTTGAAACTATTGCATATTAAGACCATGAACAAAGTGACAGCTTCTTGTATGGGAATGTTTCTTGAGTTGCTTAGAGAAGTATTACTAGAAGGAGCTAATTTACCTCGAACATGGTATGAAGTGAAGAAGACTATGAAAGATTTGGGGTTAGGTCATGAGAAGATAGATGCTTGACAGAATGACTGTGTCTTGTTTTGAAATGAACATGAACATAGGGATCGATGTCCAACATGTAATGCACCCAGTTACAAAGAAAATATGCAACAAGGTAGCCTAAAGAAGAGACGTCACAAACAAGTGTCATACAAAATATTGAGTTATTTTCCAGTGAAAGATAGATTGAAAAGAATGTTCATGTCTTCTAAGATAGCCAAGTGGATGGCATGGCACAAAGATGGCCGAAGTCTCTCGGAAAATGGAACTATGCAACATCTTGCACACTCTGAAGCATGGAGACATTTTCATGATCAATATCCAGATTTTACTATAGAGGTACGCGACGTGAGACTCGGCTTAGCGACTGATGGGTTCAATCCATTTGGGATGATGAGTAATAGATACAGTGCATGGCCTATGATGATAGTAGTTTATAATTTTCTGCCATGGATGTGCATGAAACAGACGTTTATGATGATGTCATTACTTATTCCATGTCATAAAAGTCCTGGAAATGATATCGATGTCTATTTACAACCGTTGATAGAAGAATTGAAAGATTTGTGGGACAATGGTGTTGAAACATATGATGCTTCAAAGAAACAGAATTTTCAAATGAGAGCTGCTCTTCTGTGGACGATCAATGATTTTCCTGCATATGCCAATTTATCAGGATGGAGTACCGAAGGAAAATGTAGCAACCCGAAAAAAATTCAGTATTTTAAAATTTTGAAATAATAAATTTCTTTAAAACGAAATAATAGAAACATACGTACCACTATCGTATGTGCAAGAATACATCGGAAAATTCCTTAAAAATATTATAAATCAACCCCAAATATTATCCCTAAGTGTTCCACGAAGAAATTCATGCAACGAAAAATCCGATTGGCCAAGCGTACGTCACAACGTAACTAATTATCCAAATTAGGAAACTAAGTCGAAAAACTATTAACACGGAAAAATAACGGGCCCATAAATCAAATGATCATGTCGGAGAGACTTCCAACATCATGAAATGATTACCCATTATCGGAATTGGACCAATGGACCTCTCATAGTCCATGAATAAATCGAGTAAGAAAAATATAATAAAATCCATAACTTTATTATTCCCTTATTAAAAAGGGAAATCCGATAAGATAAATTCTAATAAATAATGGGTTTTGATAAATGGACCATATAAAATTTATTGGGCCAAAATAGGGATTTTTAGAAGAAGAATAATAGAAAAATACCCTAAATTCGTAACTAAAATATTGCTTAAATAGAAAAAGGGTTATTTAATTCATTAAAGAGGAAGTTTGAGTTGGATTGAGATTCCTAAACCTACCCTAAGGGGTTGGCCACGAATTTAGCTCCCATCCCAACCCAAATAGAAGTTCTCATGCTTAGAAAGGGAAGAGAAAAATAGGAAATTCGGAATTAATAGGAGTTATAGTCCAAATAGGAAATAGAAAGAGGAGAAGCTTAAATACTCTCCTAAAACCCTCATGGCCGGCCCTAGCTTGTGCCAAGGGATTTCTAGACCAGGAGGAGAGGCCAAGGAGGAGGAGATTTCGTGGGGAGAAGAACATTTCAAGCTCTCAACCCCGTTCTTCAAGTTCTTGCCCTAGAAGAGTAAAACGAGTCAAGGTAGGCATTCTCACAATCTAAAATCCTAATATTTTGTCTGTAGATTGTTCCATGCATCAGGAACAAAACCCTCAAGTTTCATAATTTTCCATTAGGCCAATATTTTCTTATTGAATTTCGAAGTTCTACAACTAGCTTGACTCCGAACCCTCTTCATAATTCTTGTTCTCCATGTATACTAAACCCTATGCCTTGAAATTTTTATTGAAGATACTGATACATGTTAGGCATCTTTCGCCCCTAAAAGCCCTAATTTCCAACCATCCTATCTTGCAAATTAAATCGTTCATCTCAACTGCTCATTGTGTCATGTACTTCATGTTTGACGTGATTAAAGCATGTCGAAACCCTATCTATTGTCAAATTCTTATTTACTGTAAGTACTCACATATGTCTAGATCAATATGCAACTTGTTTCATGATTTTTCATCAACTATACAATTAGTTATGAATTTTTTAAGCAACCAGTGTCAAAACATGTTAAGTTGGCCCGCAAACCGAGGCTCTATCCTTTTCCCGCTCGAACTCAGGTGAAGTACCTGAGAATGTGACGGCCCGATAGGTCACGTTCTCAGGGCCGTTGTGACACAGCCGCCTATCGCGATCTGATCGCGACAGAGTACCCTGTCGCGTTCTTGCCGCCTGACCGAATGACCCGTCGCGATCCTTACATGCCCCTATCACGTTCTGACCACCTATCATGACCGACCCGTCGCGATCCATCTAAACACCTGTTGCGATCTACCCTAAACCCGTCACGACCCTTACTGGGGTGCGTCGCGTTCACAGGATTTTTGCAGAAAAAACGCCTGATTTGCAATGCTCTAATTGCCTATTGTGCTTATACCCTTTAATCCCAATTATACTCGTAGTAATTTCACTTAATATAAATTGAACATTTATATGTGATTTAAAAATACATACACACGACTAATTTCCATCTATGATTTCATGACACTTGCTCTCACTTTGAACCATCCTATATGGCTTAACTTGGCATGAAAAGTGTCACATGTACATCTAGAAATTTATTTCAATTATATATATTAATCACCCTATTTTAAATGAACTTGTCTATGTTTACTCGCGATGTTTTGGGAATACCATTCTCGACACTCCACTGTTCTAGAATTCCTCTAGAATGTCGGGCACTTATTTCGATACACACTCTCTCTTGACTTGGACGAACTCTCCGACGGATACTCCTTCTGTCGGACTAGTGAGTCTTTGTTCAAGGCCTCTGTAAGTCTCCTCTGTTCATGGATTCCCACATGGTCGACGAGCTGGTTGTACCCTAACACCTATGATACACTCTAGGGATCAGTAAGATCCGTACAGCCTTAGATTGTTCTCTCGCTCTTATCTTGAATCACGCCGGATCTCTGGACCTGTGCATAACGAGGCCAGCGGAAAGGTTGTGGTCCACCTGACTGCCAACACCGTACGCGCGTGTTGTGCAACTGTTACTATCGCTCGTTATTCAGCGTTTCATGTGCAATGACTATAAGATTTCATCTATACTCTACTCGCTCGTCTATTCATGTTCACTCTACTATCTCGTGTATTTCGTCTATTCACCTAGTACTCTCTTGGTACCCTTTGAGCTGTGTGGCTCCTACTGTTTTGTACTATTTCATGACTGTCTAGCGCTATAATATGGGTCTTGTGACTCTACTGTATCCAATGCATACTATGCAGGGCAGGGAGAGTGTCCGAGGGGCTCCAATCTAGTCCTGGGGGCAGAGAGCCACCCGAAAATACCTGCAGGGGCTATAGACGGTGTTCTGCATTGCACCAGTTCTAACTGACTATTCTGAATGATCAAGACGCCTGACTATTACACTATTACCATTAGTCTGAGGAGTTCAGATGTACTGTGCGATTACTGTGCTATCACTGACTATTACTGAACTATTATTGAGCGACCAGTGTTGTACTCTCTACTTGCTCTACTTGATACTTGCTCTCTTGAGTTATTGCATACTATCGCGACTTGATCGCATTCAAAGTGCTATATTCTCTCTTTGTCTATTGACAATAAAAGTGTTATGCTATCTATCAGCTATCTATGGATAACCAAAGTGCCATTACTATTTCGATTGATGGAAGTTGATCAAAAGTGTTATATTATCTCGATTGATGAAAATCAATCAAAGTGCAATTTACTCTTTACATGACCATTTACTATTCCTCTTCTTGCTATTCGTGTCGCTTGCTATTTCTTGACAATGACGTTACTTGCTATTGCATGACTTGACTTTAATCATCATACTATATTTGATTCATCTGCTATTTGAACCATGTACTTGTGCTATTACTTTCTTGACTTTACATGACTGTCTCTATCATTAGTTACTCTGCCCTTTAATGCGTTAATTACTTAAAGCCTGCTTGACTATTGAGATTTAAGTCCTACTGGGCGTTATCACTCACCCTTCGTTATTTGTCATTATGCCTCAGGTAAGTCGGACAATGACGTTATACGTACCAATGGGACAGGACCAGTGTGATGAGTAACCTTGAGTCAAATGACGAAGTTACCCTAGCATGATTGGGGTCTAGTAGTTATACTTTAGATTGCTTTTCGATGTAATGATGTCATTGAGCCCTATGTATTGGCTCCGAATTAGTGGTTGTAATAGTTTTAGTGGAATTTCAATGAAATGAAGAGTTAATTCCAATTATTGTTCATTAGATGCTCTGATGTTTGCGGAAGTATGTGCAATTGTCGTTACCATACTCGTTGCTCGCATTTCTTCCGATTTATTCCGCTGCTAAATTGGAGGGGCGTGACAGTTGGTATCAGAGCCTAGGATATCCTTATTAGGATATTTTAAGTCTAGGATGTTCTAGGTGAACTGTCATGATCGTGTCTAAGTCAACCACCATACCTATGTGAGAGATTGGGTAAAGCTTGGGGTTATGCTAGGAGCATAACTATATGTATAAGCACCCTAAGTTTAAGAAAGAAATTAATAAGTATTATTTCTGGCGAGGATGCACAAATGCACGAATTACAACAGACTATACAAGGGTTAACTCAAGCCCTTAACAACGTGATTCATGCAGGAGCAAGAAATGGGGCAGGAGACTTATATGGAAACTTTCAACGAATAAATCCCCCTAGGTTTAATGGAACTCCGGATCCCGATGAAGCTGAAAATTAGGTGATGGCGATGGAATGGATCTTTAGGATTATGCAATGTTCATAACAAGAGAAAGTCCTTCTGGCAACCTTCCAGTTGGACCGCGATGGTAGAGTCTGGTGGGAAGCTGCCAGTCGACAATTACCCAACATCAACATAGAGTGGGATAAATTTTTAGAACTCTTCAACACCTAATATTTTTCCGAGAGGATTCGTGAAAAGAAGGCAAATGAATTCGCCAATTTGAAACAACGAATGATGTCTGTAGCAGAATATGAAGCGCAATTTGAAAGACTAGCGCAGTACGCACCACATTTGGTGAGTACGGAAAAGATGAAGGCAAAGAGATTCTTAGAAGAATTGAGACCTGTGTTCTGGGAGAAGTTGGCTCCACTAGACATTGAAGTATATTCAGTCATGGTATTAAGAGCTCAATTAGTTGAGGACACCATGGAACTCCTTGAAAAGATCCATAAGAAGAAGGTGTTGAAAAGGGAACGTGCTACTCATTCCAAAGATAATGTAGGAAGAAATACATTAGATAGCAAGAGAATGAAAGGGGAAGTGGAGAGTAAGGAATTATGTAAATTTTGTAAGAAACCAGGACATCAGATTGATAAATGTTGGAAGAAATTGGGCAGGTGCTTGAGATGTGGAAGTCAACAACATCAAGTCATCAATTGTCCAACAAAGAAGAACCAAACTCCACGCCAAGGATGATTACAAGCCCTCGTGGATATGAATCATGCCAATGAAGGTGAACAAGGTACCATCATTACACCCTTAGTTAATTTTATATTATTTTCACGATAGCAAAACCCTAAGTGGGGGAGATGATGGAATGAAATATTCTAAGTAAATTGGTAGTCGTATCATATCATATGAATTTGGGGACCAAATTCTTTTGAGTGTGGGAGGATGTAGCAACCCGGCAAAAATTCAGTATTTTAAAATTTTGAAATAATAAATTTCTTTAAAACGAAATAATAGAAACATACGTACCACTATCGTATGTGCAAGAATACATCGGAAAATTCCTTAAAAATTATAAATCAACCCCAAATATTATCCCTAAGTGTTCCATGAAGAAATTCGTGCAACGAAAAATCCGATTGGCCAATCATACGTCACAACGTACCTAATTATCCAAATTAGGAAACTAAGTCGGAAAACTATTAACACGGAAAAATAACGGGCCCATAAATCAAATGATCATGTCTGAAAGACTTCCAACATCATGAAATGATTACCCATTATCGGAATTGGACCAATGGACCTCTCATAGTCCATGAATAAATCGAGTAAGAAAAATATAATAAAATCCGTAACTCTATTATTTCCTAATTAAAAAGGGAAATCCCATAAGATAAATTCTAATAAATAATGGATTTTGATAAATGGACCATATAAAATTTATTGGGCCAAAATAGGGATTTTTAAAAGAAGAATAATAGAAAAATACCCTAAATTCGTAACTAAAATATTGCTTAAATAGAAAAATGGTTATTTAATGCATTAAAGAGGAAGTTTGAGTTGGATTGGGATTCCTAAATCTACCCTAAGGGGTTGGCCACGAATTTAGCTCCCATCCCAACCCAAATAGAAGCACTCATGCTTAGAAAGGGAAGAGAAAAATAGGAAATTTGGAATTAATAGGAGTTATGGTCCAAATAGGAAATAGAAAGAGGAGAAGCTTAAATACTCTCCTAAAACTCTCATGGACAGCCCTAACTCATGCCAAGGGATTTCTAGACCAGGAGGAGAGGCCAAGGAGGAGGAGATTTCATGGGGAGAAGAACCTTTCAAGCTCTCAACCCCGTTCTTCAAGTTCTTGCCCTAGAAGAGTAAAACGAGTCAAGGTAGGCATTCTCACAAGCTAAAATCCTAATAGTTCGTCTGTAGATTGTTCCATGCATCAGAAACAAAACCCTCAAGTTTCATAATTTTCCATCAAGCCAATATTTTCTTATTGAATTTTGAAGTTCTACAACTAGCTTGACCCCGAACCCTCTTCATAATTCTTGTTTTCCATGTATACTAAACCCCATGCCTTGAAATTATTATTGAAGATACTGATACATGTTAGGCATCTTTCACCCCTGAAAGCCCTAATTTCCAACCATCCTATCTTGCAAATTAAATCGTTCATCTCAACTGCTCACTGTGTCATGTACTTCATGTTTGACGTGATTAAAGCATGTTGAAACCCTATCTATTGTCAAATTCTTATTTACTGTAAGTACTCACGTATGTCTAGATCAATATGCAACTTGTTTCATGATTTTTCATCGACTATACAATTAGTTATGAATTTTTGAAGCAACCAATGTCAAAACATGTTAAGTTGGCCCGTAAATCGAGGCTCTATCCTTTTCCCGCTCGAACTCAGGTGAAGTACCTGAGAACGCGATGGCCCGATAGGTCGCATTCTCAGGGCCGTCACGACACAATCGCCTCTCACGATCTGATCGCGACAGAGTACCCTGTCGCGTTCTTGCCGCCTGACCAAAAGACCCGTCGCAATCCTTACATGCCCCTGTCGCGTTCTGACCACCTGTCATGACCGACCCGTCGCGATCCATCTAAACACCTGTCGCGATCTACCCTGAACCCGTCGCGACCCTTACTGGGGTGCGTCACGTTCACAGAATTTTTGCAGAAAAAAACCCCTGATTTGCAATGCTCTAATTGCCTATTGTGCTTATATCCTTTAATCCCAGTTATACCCACAGTAATTTCATTTAATATAAATTGAACATTTATATGTGATTTAAAAATACATACACACGACTAATTTCCATCTATGATTTCCTGACACTTGCACTCACTTTGAACCATTCTATATGTCTTAACTTGGCATGAAAAGTGTCACATGTACATCTAGTAATTTTTTTCAATTATATATATTAATCGCCCTATTTTAAATGAACTTGTCTATGTTTACTCGTGATGTTTTGGGAATACTGTTCTCGATGCTCCACTGTTCTAGAATTCCTCTAGAACGTCGGGCGCTATAATATGGGTCTTGTGACTCTACTGTATCCAATGCATACTGTGCAGGGCATGAAGAGTGTCCGAGGGGCTCCAATCTAGTCTTGGGGGCAAAGAGCCACCCAAAAATACCTGCAGGGGCTATAGACGGTGTTCTGCATTGCACCGGTTCTAACTGACTATTCTGAATTAGCTAGACGTCTGACTATTACACAGTTACTAAGGAGTTCAGATGTACTGTGCGATTACTGTGCTATCACTGACTGTTACTAAACTGTTATTGAGTGACCACTGTTGTACTCTCTACTTGCTCTACTTGATACTCGCTCTCTTTAGTTATTCCTTACTATCGCGACTTGATCGCCTTCAAAGAGCTATATTCTCTCATTGTCTATTGACAATAAAAGTGCTATGCTATATCTCGGCTATCTACAGATAACCAAAGTGCCATTACTATTTCGATTGACGGAAGTTGATCAAAAGTGCTATATTATCTTGATTGATGAAAATCAATCAAAGTGCAATTTACTCTTTACATGACCATTTACTATTCCTCTTCTTGCTATTCGTGTCGCTTGCTATTTCTTGACAATGACGTTACTTGCTATTGCGTGACTTGACTTTAATCATCAAACTATACTTGATTCATCTGCTATTTGAACCATGTACTTGTGCTATTACTTTCTCGACTTTACATGACTCTCTCTATCATTAGTTACTCTGCCCTTTAATGCATTAATTACTTAAAGCCTGCTTGACTATTGAGATTTAAGTCCTACTGGACATTATCACTCACCCTTCGTTATTTGTCATTGTGTCTCAGGTAAGTCCGACAATGATGTTATACGTACCAATGCGATAGGACAAGAGTGATGAGTGACCTGGAGTCAAATGATAAAGTTACCCTAGCACGATTGGGGTCTAGTAGTTATTGCTTTAGATTTCTTTTCGATGTAATGATTTCATTGAGCCCTATGTATTGGCTCCGAATTAGTGGTTGTAATAGTTTTAGTGGAATTTCAATGAAATGAAGAGTTAATTCCAATTATTGTTCATTAGATGCTCTGATGTTTGCGAAAGTATGCGCAATTGTCGTTACCATACTCGTTGCTCGCATTTCCTTCGATTTATTCTGCTGCTAAATTGGAGGGGCGTGACAGAAAACATGCATGTCCATCCTGTCATTATGATACAAATTCAAAATGGTTGCACAATTGTCGAAAATTCTGTTATCTAGGGCACTGACGATTTTTGCCAATCAGTCATACATGGAGAAGGCGTGAGTATCAACACAAATTTGATGGCGTGGCTGAATGTCGTAAGCATCCAGAAGTGTTAACAGGTGCTGCAGTGTGGAATCAACAACTTCAACTTCCTCATATCAGATTTGGAAAGAACTTTAAGATGGATATCAAGAATTTAGAAGGATGGAAGAAACAAAGTATTTTTTTTAGAGAGCTGTCGTATTGGTCAAATCTACTCATTCGGCACAACCTGGATGTAATGCACATTGAGAAGAATGTATGTGACAATTTGTTGAGAACTTTGAATCTTCTTGGTGGAGAAAAGAGCAAAGATAGTCTGAATGCACGGTTAGATATGGAACAGTGGGGAATAAGACCAGAATTCCATCCACAGATAGATAGTCATAATAAGACCAGGTTACCAACGGCAGAATATACATTGAACAGATTGCAGACAACGGTTGTGTGCAACTTTCTGCGTAATATAAAAGTTCCAGATGTATATTCCTCCAATTTGATGAAATGTGTAGATATTGCAAGTCGAAAATTGGTAGGGCTGAAGAGTCATGATTTCCATATATACATGCAAGTATTATTGCCTTTGGCAATTCGTGGTATTGTCAATCAAGATGTGACAGACCCAATTAGAGAGTTAAGTATATATTTTAAAGATGTTAGTTCCAAAGTTCTTCAATCTGATCATTTGCTTACATTGGACGGTGATATTCCAGTAACATTATGTAAGTTGGAACAAATTTTCCACCGTTTTTTTTTTATGTCATGGTTCATTTGATTGTAATTGTCGGATCAGTTCAATACCGATGGATGTATCCTATAGAGAGATTTTTGAAGAAATTGAAAGACTATGTTTTAAATAGGGCACATCTAGAAGGTTCAATTATTGAAGGCTATCATATGGAGGAAACAATCTCATTTTGTTCAATGTATATGGACGGTATTGACACTCACTTTAACCAAAGGGAAAGGAACTATGACGACCCCTCTGAAGACAATGATGAAAGAGGTTGTTCGATATTCAAATCTTCAAGACGTTTCTTAGCAGGAAATGGTAATAGTCATATATTGTCTGAAGAAGAAGTTGAGAAGGCACATCTGTACATTCTTAAACAGATTGAAGATATCGATGAATATTTTTTTGAACATAGGAGATGTGTTGAGAGTTCAAGCCATACAGAAATGAATTTCTTAAAGTGGTTCCAAAGTTATGTTAAAGATTTGAACGATGCAAATGATCCTCGGTGTACTCCTGATATGCACTGTCAGGCACGAACACCTTCAAGGTTTGTACGTTCACACTCGGGCTATATTGTCAATGGATTTAGGTTTTGTAAATCATCTATTGATACAACAAAGATCACTCAACTGTTTGAAGTTATTGTCAATACAGAACTTGAATCCGGATGTGATGGATATTATGGACATCTAAATGATGTATTGGAAATATGTTTTGATAATCAAAGACGTGTTGTTTTATTTGAGTGTGACTGGTGGGATGTTTATAGAAAAGATAGAGGATTCAAAATAGATAAATATGGAGCTATCAGTCTGAACACTCGTCAAAGGCTCAACACAAATGAACCATTTGCCCTAGCAAGTCAAGTAGAACAGGTATTCTATGTAAATGATAACACGACACAAGGATTGATCATTCCTGTCAAAGCACGTCCGCGTGATTACTATGACTTGCAAGATAAGTCTCCTAATAATGATATAGAACCAAGTGACCTCTAACTTGTATCCAATAAATATGAATTAATCGACAATTCAAACAAAATTTCGACAGCACCTCCCCTATACCGGGAGCATTTTCACATATACATTCCACACATATACATGTCTGCAAAGATTCCTGCAAAAAAAGGGGGTGCCTACAAAAAATCATGCCCATCTATGAATATTTGATTCATCTGTTCTTCTTAATTTATTATGTGTATTGAGATTGTCTTAAAATTTCGGCAGTATCTCCCCACACTTCTCTAATATACCCCAAATATTTACTAATTTTAACTATGCTCAGAAAGTCACTTGTATGAAATACAAGTGACAAGAAGAACAGTTAAAATTAGTTGGTATATCGGAGAAGAGCGAACAGACGCTACCAAAATTTTAAGACAATCCCAATACACATATAATAAATTAAGAAAAATAGATAAATCAAATATCCATAGACTGTCCAACTTGGACAATTCAAGACTTTATGCTCGATATATGACATTACTATCAAAAGACAGTAAAAACATATATCCTAACACAAGTCTTGAACGGGCAAAAATTAAAAGAAGGTCCACTCATCTCACTCATTGACATTCATGCTTTCTCCGTCTTCTCATTCATACATCCTGTAAAGCAGTTAGTGTACATTTACATTCACACATACAACCACATTCTGTAAAAAATATGAGCCGCCACCCAGTCTCGCTGCATTAAATAAACATCAGCCACCACCCAGGCTCGTTGGTTCAACAAATATATATAGAGGGGATGGAAGGATTACCTGAGCAGAAATGAACACCAAAACCTGAACAATTTGTACAAATGAATACCTGCATTGAACAAAAAAAGTAATATGAGTGCTTGTGCAACTTTCTCAAAAGTAATATGAGTGCCTATGCAACTTAAAAAAAAAATAAACAGAAAAAGTCATGGTCTAGTAGGCTAGGAGAAAAAAGTGCAAAGAACATGTTATGATGAATGCACACTAAACTTTACGATATAAATGCTGAGTTAGTTTAAGATAGAGGATTCTTGGAGACCCTTAAGGACCTAATATCTGACAACAACCCTATGGTGGTGGCAAATGCAGTGGCAGCACTTGCTGAAATCCAAGAAAATAGTAATCGACCTATCTTTGAGAACACTAGTCATACACTTTCAAAGCTTATGACAGCGTTAAATGAGTGTAATGAGTAAGCATATGTTTCATACTTTTTTCTCAATTTAACTTTGGCTACAAAAAATCTTTGCCTTAGGTTACACTCATATAAACTTTATTTTTATAACAATCCCATGGATTTTGGCACGCGAACTTCATAAAATAGCATATTCGTAATTGGTCATCATATGGATACTGGTTGACATATGAATTAGCAACAAAAAATTCTTATGGTGGAGGGGCAAGAAGCTCGATGTTTTTTGGGATCAGTGGCCGAATACATGCCCTGTCCTTATTCACCCCTTAACAAGGCTCAATCATGTATTCTTTGCTTCTGATGACTGATGGACTTGAATGCACCATTTGTGCAATTGGAGGGGAGATTATAAATAAGAAGGATGTAACTATTATTATGTTGGTGATTCAAGTGCTACTACATCCGATATAGGGTTTAAGATAGTTGAACATTTTGGCAAAACTATTGCATTGCCGTTTAAACATGCTTGACTGCACCTTGAGGTGTATTATTGTTATTGTTATCATTTCTTGCTCCTCGTGCTTTAGCATTCTCATGAACCCACAAAAGACCTCAGTCAGATATACTATAACTATACCTGGAGAGATAGATTTGCTCAGTTCCATGTTTCCTACAATCAGGTTATGTATGGAATCTGCCTTGCCCATCTTTAATAACCAGAGAACGGCATTTAACTTTCACATGGACTTTGTGAGACCAACTCTCTCCCTGCCCCACACATAACATGTCTGAATATCTAGAATTGCCATTTCATCATATTTTCTTTTGTTGGAAAAATACTTAGACTAATTTATCTATACAACCTTCCTTTAAATTCCATTAAACCTGATCCTGCTAAGTTTTGAACCTGAGGCATCTTGACTTTGGTGTACATGGAAGGCCTTATCCACTGGGCCACTCCTCCAGTACTTTATATAAAGGTTTGGCGCATCGGTGATTCGGGTCGAATTGGGTTTCTCTCGATTCAGTTCGATTCGCACGAATCGGACCGATTCGGTCCGATTCGCATGGATGCGGCCAGAAACTTGGTTTCTGGCCTATTTCTTGGCCGATTCTCTTGAATCTGGCCTTTTTGACTAATTGTCTGGTTCAAGCCTCTTGTAAATGTGTTTCATCATATTTGATGAGATTTATATCATGTAATTGCTATACAAACATTTATTTTCAATAAAAAAAAGCATTAGAAGAGTGAAAACAAATTGAAACTCATTAATAGAAAGATATTTACATTGCACAAAGTAAATACAACGATCAAACTCTAAATTCCAATACTAATACAATGACTTACTCTAATATCCCCAATGCCCTTGCTGATATGGATCATATGCATTCCATTAGGATTGGCTAGGCACTGACTCTGATCCATCTGACTCTTAGGGTAGCTCTCCAATAATGTGATAACCTTTTCTTTCTGACACAAATTTACGACGCTCATCCCATGTCATCATGGTATGGTATCTCTATTGAAACAGCCTGAAATAATGGTCCCACATCTCGCAGCTGGGACAGACTACATTCAGTTGTGCCATCTATACATTCTCCAAAGGAGCAAAAACTTGAACTGGAACAGGAACACAAAATGCTACAGGAGGAGGATACATATATGGAGATGGACCAAGGTAGCCTATTATGGAAGTGTACCCACTGTACGGTATGTACCCACTAGAGTAGTCTGTGTCTGTGCTAGTGGACTCGGGGTGATAGCTATGGCCGCCATAGGATCCAACAGACTCTTGTGTACGCATCCTCTCGAAGTCTGATATCATAGTGTCATACCTATTGGAATCGACTGGAGAACCTCCCGCATGACCGCCACCACTAAACTTCTGCCTTCTATTGTACTTTAGTGGAGCACTCTGACTAGTATCTTGTGTTGCACCCCGAAAAAATTGCTCCTCTGTGAATGCCATCCTACCACCTCCTCCTCCCTGACCACTGTCACCATCTCCTCCTCCCTGACCACTATTACCACCTCCACCCCCACTGTTACCACCACCGCCACCTCCAATATCTAAAGAAGAACCACCTGCAAATGCAATATGATTTTAAGATAGGTTAGCACAAATACAAATACATTTGAGGTAATGTGCAATACAAAATGATGACCTATCAATAGTCATCGAATCATGGGAGGCGCTATTGGGCAATTAGGGTGAATCCAACAGAGACGGTGAGTCATCCTCTGCATTTGGATCCAAAGTCTCTGCATCGGCAATGTCAAGTGGATCTTAAAAAAGGGTAGCACCTTTCTTGCCTTTCTTGAATCCCCAACCAGATAACCAACTCTTCTTTTTTTGTACTGGGGGAGGTGGCTCTCATATAACAACTCCTTTAGTTGGCCGAGACTCTGTTGCACCAGTTTTTTTCGGCGGGATTCTTGAGCTATTTGCTTCCCCTTTTCCAATTGAGATGATGTGGGAGCCCTTGTAGATTGTGATGGAGCAGCAACTTGGGTAAATGACCCTCTCCTTCTAGATTGTGAGGGGGCTTCCCTCAAAGATCGTGTGCGGGGGAGGCCTTCCATCAACCTCTCAAAATCATCATCATGACCATGTCCTCCACCTGCAATAGCCCCCAACATGATACATTAGCACAAATGCAATTGATAAAATATGTAAGATGAAACGAAGAAATTACTCTCCCACCTATAGTATGCTCAACATGCTCTAGTTCTATGTCCCCAAGAAGATCCACCTCAGCCTCTGGATCGGCCTGAAAGTGCGGGGAGTATGGCTGTCCCACATTTCCACCATCCCCGTCCTCCTCTGCTATTGCTTCTGCTACTGCCCTTGCCAAGACAGTGTTAGGGCGAGGTGGATCTTCAGGATCATCTGCCTCCTCATATAACTCATACTCCCCTCGCTCTGTGGTTGCTCGTGCAACCTATGCAACTATTGGGTCTTCTTCATCTCGTAGGAACCCAATGTCAACAGGATCATAGTCTATGTCCGCACGCTGCTTTGGATCTTCTGTGAGATGTTTGACCCAACCTCATATTGTAGTGCACGTACACCAAGTTGTCCAAGCGCCTATATGACAATCGATTCGACACTTTGGTGTGTATCAATGCAAATGTACTCCAGTTCCTCTCACATCCACTAGATGAGGATGCCTGCGATAAGATCTTCACTGCAACTTTTCTCAATGTTGGCGCAGTGTGTCTAAAGTTAAACCACCAATCAGCTGCAACTCAATCAGCCCTCAACCATCAAGTTGCAATGACAAAAAATGAAAGGGAAAGTATATTACCGCCCTCAACACGCTCCCAACCAGCAATGGCAGATGGCTCAGCAAAGCCCCCAATAGCCTCCCGAAAGCTCTTCATCTGCATTTATTAAATTCATCATGCATATCAAATTCAAGTACTTGTTTGGACGGAAGTTCATAACCCTATACTTGCCTCATCAATGGCATCCGCTGCTTGCATAGGATTTCTTGACAATCTTTCAACAACTCTTGTAAAAGCAGCCGTCAAGTCATCCTCATATGTCAGCTCGTGCGTGTAATGGTATGCAGGGTGGAGATAATATGCTGCAATTGATGTATAAAGTATCAATGGTTGTAAAATACATTAATACTTAGTGCATTACAAAGTTTCCTTACCTGCCATATGTAGATCTCAACTCAACTGTTGGTCCCATCTATCCTCAACAACATCCAAGACCAAGTGTGCATACCGAGGTGAGACTTTACGAATCTTCTTCTTCGCAGCTTCAAGCTTTGCGTACACCAATCCAATAGAAGGTCTCCTATTCCCATCAACCACCTTCAATACCTCATATAGAGGTTCAATGATCTGAACCAGCTTGAACACCCGATCCTAAAAATTTGAGCTGTTGACGATATCTTCCACCTCTTTTCCATCCGATGTTCCAGCAAAAGTGCTTTGCAACCATTTATCACCCTTAAACATGCATTTCAATCCATCCTTGTACTTCAATAGGCTTTGTAATGCCATAAAGTTTGTTGCAAAGTGGGTGACAGCCGGCCTCAACAACTCTCCACCAGTGGACTCTCTCATCCACGCCAACACAACATGATAATTGTAGATGAACCTTGTAATCTTCTGCCCCGCATCCACCACCATTTTCACAGCCTGCAGTGTCCCAATTGCTAGTTATAGGTGCCCTGCAAGCCAATTCACATGAGTGATGGCACTTGTAATTATGTACAATATCTTTTGGTAATATTATAATGGTATTTTCTCACTGTATATTCCATGCGTATGTATACTGTGATGTCCATGGGTCTGTGCAATGGGAATTGGATCATGATGAGATCATGATAATGAGGTCGATCCTCATTAAACATAGATCCTAAATATTCCTAGTCATAGGTTACTCAAGAAGGACATTGAGATGACCGGAAGGACGGGTGTGCCATATACCTATCCATATGATGGAAGCAGCTTGTCTTATAGCTGCTTGTGTGGAGACACTAGGGATATGGTGCAGGTGCTTATTGGAGAATGAGTTCACTGAATGATCCGTTCTCGGAATGCTATATGGTTAATGATACCTGATTGTTAGATAGAGATTCTGTAGTCTCAGTTGTGTAATTGGTCCTTAGACATGAGACTACAAAGATGTCTTGTTTGAGTACTCCATTCTTTGATACTGGTTTATAGGTCTGGATGTTCCAAGTCTAGTATAGCCAGTCATTGGGAATGGTAGCCAACCTTACGAAGGCAATTATGTGTCAATAAAGGATCATCCACTCTTGGTATCATGAGAGGAATATCTCATATTGTCTTACTCAGGCAAATCCCTGGCCAGGGTCAATTGGATTTAGTGAGAAGGAGTTCTCCAGGAGAATCCGATAAGAGTTTGACTTTAACAGATTCCATATAGACCTGACAACACCATGCCTAATATATGGTCTCTGGGATAATAGATGGATGAGGGACTACAGGTACACGGTAACTATGGGCAGACAAGTCCAATGGATTTGATCACTCGTATCGTCTGGGGATTATGGCATAGTGGCCTAGTATGTTCATAATCGATGAGTTGAGTGAATTATTATGGAGTTAATAATTCACTAAGTTAGAAGGAGTTCTAACGAGTACAACTCACGTCCAGCTCGATATTGGGCCTAGAGGGTCACACACACAAGGTGGATAACGCGGTGAATAGAGGATTGGATAAAAGTTATCCAATAAGCCTTATTTAACCCATTATGGACCTATTGGGTAAGACCCAATAAGCCTTGATAAGGATCCATTAAGGGAGCATATTAGGATCATGCCACCTCACCCCTTCTGGAAGGAGGACACCTCATCATCATTAATCATCGTTACATGATGAGGTGTCTCTGCGAGGTGTCCCTTGTCATGATTAAATGACGAGGTGTCCCTCTTGTCATCATGACATGGTGAGGTGTCCCTGTGAGGTGTCCCTTGTCATGATTACATGACGAGGTGTCCTTGCAAGGTGTCCCTCTTGTCATCATGACATGGTGAGGTGTCCCTGCAAGGTGTCCCTTGTCATGATTACATGACGAGGTGTCCTTGCAAGGTGTCCCTCTTGTCATCATGACATGGTGAGGTGTCCCTGTGAGGTGTCCCTTATCATCATGACATGATGAGGTGTCCCTGATGAGGTGTCCTTTAGCCTCTCTATAAATAGAAGCGATTCTCTTTGAAGTTTATGGGCTAGAGCTTGAGAAGAGAAACCACCTACTTCATCCCCCCTTCCCGTCTCACCCTCTTGTGCTCTCCCTAGGCAAGAGGAGAACTTGGAGGGCCGAGCCCTCTTGTTGTTGCTGCTACTTGCTGCTGTTGGCCGCTGTGTGGCATTGCACGACTAGGAGGAGTGGCACCACTTGTGTAGGAGGGGTCATCGTCATCGCCGATCATCCACTATGTGGATACCGCTAGAGGGAGTCTCGCGAGAGCTCCTTCAAACAAGGACTAGTTCTGCGCTTCAGGGGATATACGATCTCCCCTAGGTGAGATTGTCTCACGCCTTTTTGTATGTATGTTTACATGCACCGTACATCATAGCCCGATCAAGTACATAGATGGAAATCGATTTTTTGTTTTACTTCCGCTGCGCATGTGATGCCTCAAGTCGATTTCCAACAGTGGTATCAGAGCCAAGGTTAGGCTATGATGTTCGTGTTTTGATATTTTGATCGATTCAGATTGATTAAGAGTTAATCCATGTATTAGATTAAGAGTTAATCTAATAGTTTTATTAGTTAAAGTGTTTAATTAATTTCTAGTAGCTTATATATATCCATGTGATGTGTATATTGTGGGCGGATGATCATGGACCTATGTGTGGATGGTGATTCATTGGGGTCTGCGAGCCCCCTTCTCTTTCTCATTAAAATCGTTGTGTATTTCTACCTCTCCCAATGGTGTAATTCCCCTTGATATGATCAAGGTTTCTTAATTGATTAAATGTACATTTTTGGGCCTGCGTGCCTATAGTCATTTGTAATTATTGTAATTATTTGAAATCACTCTCGGAGGCACGGCGGAAGCATGGAATCACCGACGGAGCTAATGACGAAGAGGAGGATGAACACCGTGCATGGGATGCATTGGGAACACACATAGGGCTTAGTGATCAAGTCTTTTGGCTCAGGCTTGATCACGCTAGAATTTGGTCCATGATCATCTGGTGTGGTTATTTATATATATGATTTATATTCATTTCCGCACCTACTAGGTACATATTTGCATGCGATGTAAGTATATGCTAAATATATGTGTGGGACGTGTATTATTTAGCTATGAGACCACTCAAATAAAATAAAAACCCCTCTGCTTTTAATATATTAAGTCGGCAAGCATGTAGCAATAAGATTGACTCACGTGGCCTTCCATCATTATAGGGCAGACGTCTTTTCTTGATATAGAGTGGGTTGGCGGAGTCACTCCGGGCTCACCTATATTGGAATTTGATATCTGGCCTACGACATGGAGATGTTACCGGTGACTTGAGGACATGGTATGTTTGGCCGAGTCCCTCGGGAACATATCACCGAATCAAACTCATCTAGTAATGATGGTGTTGACTTAACCAAACATCATGGTTGGCGGAGTCCCTCTGGGCCATGGTAATTTGGAGGCCAAATTATGACGGGAATCACAAGAGTTGTGATTGACAAGAGTTGCCTACCATTTGGGCTTGGTATGATTGGTCGAGTCCCTCGAGGTCATGCCAAGATGCCAAATTGGATCCCGATCCCCACTAGGAGTTTGCCGGAAACTTCCAATTCACATGCTAGAGGGTGTCATGTGTCTTGCGAGAAAATAGTGGGATAAAATTGAGATAAAAATCCATGTCTTAATTTTCTACAAATCCAAAAGTCTGCATGTTGTTTATTTCTGCTACATCTTTATTTTTCAGAAAAATGTCGCTTGCAAACCCACTCCGTAGCATATTAGATGTCAATCGTCTCACTGGTCCTAACTACGCTGATTGGCTTCGGAACCTGAGAATTGTTCTTACGGCAGAGAAAATTGTGTATGTCCTCGATGAGATCGTGGCCGAGCCAGTGGAAGGGACTAGTGAGGAAGTTATTTCTCACTATAAGAAGTATAAGGAAGACTCGGTTCTTGCTCAATGTTATATGTTAGCCTCTATGACTCCCGAGCTGCAAAGACAGCATGAAAAGATGGATGCTCAATCCATCATGCTGCATCTTCGCACCTTGTTTGAGGAGCAAGGACGGACTCAAAGATACGAGATATCAAAGAGTCTGTTCAGGATGAGGATGACAGAAGGGGCATCGGTTCAGAACCATGTCCTGAAGATGATTGAGTGGATCGAGAAGCTCACAGGTCTAGGACTTGTCCTCGAGGATGACCGTGTGTGGATCTAATACTTCAATCCCTTCCAGATTCCTTTTCACAGTTCATTATGAATTTCAATATGAACAAGATAGTGGCAACCCTGCCTGAGCTCCTTAATATGTTGAGGGAAGCTGAGGGTTCCATTAAGAAGGAGAAGCCAGTTCTCCATGTTGATGAGATCAACAAGAAGAGGAAGGCACGGAAGACCCTTAAGAAGGGCAAAAGCAAAGGCAATAAAGCGGGCAAGGCAAAGGTTGCCAAGAAAGACCCGGACCAAGGATAAAGGAAAGTGCTTCCACTGTGGCAAGGATGGGCATTGGAAGAGGAACTGCAAGGAATATCTTGCAGAAAAGGCAAAGCAGAAGCTTGGAGAAGCTTCAGGTATATTCATGATTGATCTCCATTTGTCAGAAAATTATGATAATGCATGGGTATTAGATACCGCATGTGCATCTCATATTTGCAATTCGTTGCAGGTTCTGACAAAGTGTAGGAGACTGTCAAAGGGTGAGGTTGACTTAAGAATGGGGAATGGCGCAAAAGTTGCTGCTGTTGCTGTCGGCGAAGTCAACCTACTACTACCTCGTGGAGCCGCACTTGTGTTGGATAAATGTTACTTTGTTCCCTCTATCATCAAAAACATCATTTCCATTTCATGTTTGACTAAAAATGGATATAAGTTTGTTTTTGAGAACAATGGTTGTTCACTGATTTTGGATGATGAGATCATTAGTAAAGGAACATTGTTCAATGGTTTTTTACATTAGATGTTGCTTCACATGTCATGAATGTTAGTACGTCTAAAAGAAAGAGAGATGAGGTGAACGAGGCTTACCTATGGCATTGTAGGCTAGGTCATATCCATGAGGGTAGAATTCAAAGGTTGTTAAAGGATGGATATTTAGACCCATTTGATTATGAATCATATGCAACCTGTGAATCTTGCCTTCAAGGAAAGTTGACCAACTCTTCATTTAGTGGAACTGGAGAGAGAGCTTCTGAGTTACTAGAACTCATACATACTGATGTATGTGGACCTATGTCCATACAAGCCAGAGGAGGATATTCTTACTTCATTACATTCACTGATGACTTCTCAAGGTATGGACATGTGTACTTAATGAAGTACAAGTCTGAGGCCTTTGAAAAATTCAAAGAATATAAGAATGAAGTAGAAAATCAGACTGGAAAGAGTATTAAGATTCTTCGTTCAGATCGAGGAGGAGAGTACTTGAGTACAGAGTTCACCCAATTTCTAAAGGACCATGGGATTCTATCCCAATGGACTCCTCCTCATACACCTCAGCTCAATGGTGTATCGGAAAGGAGGAATCGCACACTGTTGGATATGGTGCGATCCATGATGAGTTTTGCCAACCTACCCATGTCATTCTGGGGATATGCCCTACAAACCGCAGCTTACCTTCTGAACAGAGTTCCAACTAAGACGGTAGTGTCCACTCCATATGAAATATGGAAAGGGAAGAAGCCCGATCTTAAAGTTATTAAGATTTGGGGCTGCCCTACCCACGTTAAGAGACACAATCCTGATAAATTGGAATCAAGGTCAGAACGGTGCATATTCGTGGGATACCCCAAGGAAACTTGTGGGTATTATTTCTATCACCCCGAGGACCAAAAGGTCTTTGTTGCCAAGAGAGCAGTGTTTCTTGAGAAGGAACACATTCTTGGTGGAAACAGTGGGAGTGTGATAGAATTGAGTGAGGTTGGGGAACCTAGCTCAAGCACCATTCTGCAAGAAGAGTCTGTTCAGGTACCTATCACACAAATTCCAAATTTTCGTAGGTCAAGTAGAGTTCCTATCCCTCCTGAAAGATATGTGGGACATATCAAGGGACAAGACTCCGAAGATATTGATCCTCAAACCTACGAGGAGGCTATTATGAGCATAGACTCCAGGAAATGGCAAGAGGCCATGAATTCTGAGATGGATTCCATGTACTCCAACCAGGTTTGGAACCTAGTTGATGCACCTGAGGGTATTGTACCCATTGGGTGCAAATGGATCTTCAAGAAGAAGATTGGAGTAGATGGAAAGGTAGAGACCTTTAAGGCAAGACTTGTGGCAAAAGGATATCGTCAAAGGCAAGGTATTGACTATGATGAAACTTTTTCGCCCGTCGCCATGCTAAAATCTATCAGAATTTTATTGGCCATTGCAGCATACCATGACTATGAGATCTGGCAGATGGATGTAAAAACCGCATTCCTCAATGGCAACCTCGAGGAAGAGGTGTATATGATACAGCCTGATGGATTCATTTTCGAGAAAAGTCCAGATAAGGTGTGCAAGTTGCTTAAGTCTATTTATGGACTAAAGCAAGCTTCCCGAAGTTGGAACATAAGGTTTGATGAGGTAATCAGATCTTATGACTTCGTTAAGAACGAAGATGAGCCTTGTGTATATAGGAAGGTAAGTGGGAGTGTTATCATTTTCTTGGTGTTGTATGTGGATGACATTCTCATCATTGGAAATGATATTGGAATGCTATCCACAGTTAAGACTTGGTTATCAAAGAACTTCTCCATGAAGGACTTAGGGGAAGCATCCTACATTTTGGGGATTCGGATCTATAGAGATAGATCTAAGAGGATGCTTGGCTTGTCCCAGTCCATGTACATAGACACCATAGTCAAAAGATTTGGCATGGAAAATTCCAAAAGAGGTATCATACCACATAGACATGGAATTTCTCTTTTCAAGAGTATGTCTCCAAAGACTCTAGAAGAAAGGGCATACATGGATAGAATACCCTATGCGTCTGCTATAGGATCTATCATGTATGCAATGTTATGTACTAGATCTGATATAGCGCATGCTCTAAGTGTTATGAGTAGGTATCAGGCAGATCCAGGTTTGGAACACTGGAAGGCATTAAAGTGTATCCTTAAGTACTTAAGAAGGACTAAGGATCTTTTACTAGTATATGGAGGAGGTAGCCTCAAGGTTGAAGGCTACACGGACTCAAGTTTCCAGTATGATATCGATGATAGTAAGTCTAACTCAGGGTATGTTTTTATCCTGAATGGAGCAGCAGTAAGTTGGAAGAGTTCCAAGCAAGAGACTACTGCTGACTTGACTACCGAGGAGGAGTATATTGCTGCTTCAGAAGCAGCAAAAGAAGCTGTCTGGATGAAGAAGTTCATCACAGATTTAGGAGTGGTGTTTGGCCATGAAGAGCCAATTTCTTTGTTATGCGACAACAACGGGGCGATTGCTCAAGCAAAGGAACCTAGGTCTCATCAGAAGTCTAGCACGTTCTAAGGAGGTTCCACTTGATCAGAGAGATTGTGGCCCGTGGCGATGTAGCAGTAAAAAGAATTTCATCTGATGATAACACTGTGGATCCACTGACAAAGCCACTGACTCAAATTGTTTTTGAGCGACACCAAGGTCTGATGGGAATCAGACATGTAGGTGATTGGTTTTAGGTCAAGTGGGAGATTGCTAGTTATAGGTGCCCTGCAAGCCAATTCACGTGAGTGATGGCACTTGTAATTATGTACAATATCTTTTGGTAATATTATAATGGTATTTTCTCACTGTATATTCCATGCGTATGTATACTGTGATGTCCATGGGTCTGTGCAATGGGAATTGGATCATGATGAGATCATGATAATGAGGCCGATCCTCTTTAAACACAGATCCTAAATATTCCTAGTCATAGGTTACTCAAGAAGGACATTGAGATGACCGGAAAGACCGGTGTGCCATATACCTGTCCATATGATGGAAGCAGCTGGTCTCATAGCTGCTTGTGTGGAGACACTAGGGATATGGTGCAGGTGCTTATTGGAGAATGAGTTCACTGAATGATCCGTTCTCGGAATGCTATATGGTTAATGATACCTGATTGTCAGATAGAGATTCCGTAGTCTCAGTTGTGTAAC
This sequence comes from Colocasia esculenta, assembly GCA_014218235.1. NCBI lineage: Eukaryota > Viridiplantae > Streptophyta > Magnoliopsida > Alismatales > Araceae > Colocasia > Colocasia esculenta. The sequence goes on from CM024757.1 coordinate 111,953,732, forward strand.
TGGTCCTTAGACTTGAGACACCAAAGATGTCTTGTTTGAGTACTCCATTCTTTGATACTGGATTTATAGGTCTGGATGTTCCAGGTCTAGTATAGCCAGTCATTGGGAATGGTAGCCAACCTTACGAAGGCAATTATGTGTCAATAAAGGATCATCCACTCTCGGTATCGTGAGAGGAATATCCCATATTGTCTTACTCAGGCAAATCCCTGGCCAGGGTCAATTGGATTTAGTGAGAAGGAGTTCTCCGGGAGAATCCGATAAGAGTTTGACTTTAACAGATTCCATATAGACCTGACAACACCATGCCTAATATATGGTCTCTGGGATAATAGATGGATGAGGGACTACAGGTACACGGTAACTGTGGGCAGACAGGTCCAATGGATTTGATCACTCGTATCGTCTGGGGATTATGGCATAGTGGCCTAGTATGTTCATAATCGATGAGTTGAGTGAATTATTATGGAGATAATAATTCACTAAGTCAGAAGGAGTTCTAACGAGTACAACTCACGGCCAGCTCGATATTGGGCCTAGAGGGTCACACACAAAAGGTGGATAACGCGATGAATAGAGGATTGGATAAAAGTTATCCAATAAGCCTTATTTAACCCATTATGGACCTATTGGGTAAGACCCAATAAGCCTTGATAAGGATCCATTAAGGGAGCATACTAGGATCATGCCACCTCACCCCTTCTGGAAGGAGGACACCTCATCATCATTAACCATCATTACATGATGAGGTGTCCCTGCGAGGTGTCCCTTGTCATGATTACATGACGAGGTGTCCTTGCAAGGTGTCCCTCTTGTCATCATGACATGGTGAGGTGTCCCTGCGAGGTGTCCCTTGTCATGATTACATGACGAGGTGTCCTTGCAAGGTGTCCCTCTTGTCATCATGACATGGTGAGGTGTCCCTGCGAGGTGTCCCTTGTCATGATTACATGACGAGGTGTCCTTGCAAGGTGTCCCTCTTGTCATCATGACATGGTGAGGTGTCCCTGCGAGGTGTCCCTTGTCATGATTACATGACGAGGTGTCCTTGCAAGGTGTCCCTCTTGTCATCATGACATGGTGAGGTGTCCCTGTGAGGTGTCCCTTGTCATCATGACATGATGAGGTGTCCCTGATGAGGTGTCCTTTAGGCTCTCTATAAATAGAAGGGTTCTCTTTGAAGTTATGGGCTAGAGCTTGAGAAGAGAAACCACCTACTTCATCCCCCTTCCCGTCTCCCCTCCTGTGCTCTCCCTAGGCAAGAGGAGAACTTGGAGGGCCGAGCCCTCTTGTTGTTGCTGCTACTTGCTGCTGTTGGCCGCTGTGTGGCGTTGCACGACTAGGAGGAGTGGCACCACCGGTGTAGGAGGGGTCATCGTCATCGCCGATCATCCACTGTGTGGATACCGCTAGAGGGAGTCTCGCGAGAGCTCCTTCAAACAAGGACTAGTTCTGCGCTTCAGGGGATATACGATCTCCCCTAGGTGAGATTGTCTCACGCCTTATTTGTATGTATGTTTACATGCACCGTACATCATAGCCCGATCAAGTACATAGATGGAAATTGATTTTTTGTTTTACTTCCGCTGCGCATGTGATGCCTCAAGTCGATTTCCAACACCAATCTCTTTTCAGCATTAAATCAACACAGTGAGCGCACATGGGGTCCAGTAAAAGATGAGGATAAATCTTTCTTCAACTCCTCCCCTTCTTTTTTGTTGGTAGATCCATTATGCCGTACCAGTTGCAAATGTAATTGCTGCACCAATCGGGGTCCTCCACACATCCCGCATCAAACTCTAATGTATTCGTAGTTGTGTACTCTATCTAATGCTCAACAATTTGTGATCGAAGACTTTCTATCACAATACAACGGGAAGTTGATGAGGCACTCCTGGTCATGCCCGACCAACCATCCACATCAATGTGACACCATACTTCTCCCATTTCTTCTTAAAACTGTCAAATATGACTTGATTCATTAACTTCTTCCTGGAGATATTTCCCAGCCAAGTCCCTAGCTATAGGAGGCTGCACATGTAGCCCTGCACGTTGAACCTCCTGTATAGCAGTTTTGTAATAAGGGCTATTTGCTGCATTGAATGGTAACCTTGCATGGTGCCACCACTTTGCAACTGCTCGACCCACCTTGTATTTCGGCCCCTACTGGTTGTATGCATCCTCAATCCTAGTCTGCTTGCCATGCTCTCTAGGATACACATAAGGGTCCATGTCCTCTATTTGCACACCTGTGGTCTCTTGCTATGCCTTCCTTGTTCTTGTGCCTGTGTGGGAGGGGGCCGAGTGAAAAATCCCCCACATTAGAAAATCGATGGGACTCAGTTCCGCCGGCGCCCCCTACCCCTAGCATTGCACTGCCACTCACTGCCACCTCATGCTGAGCTCCCGGCAAAATTGACTTTGTAGGCTGCCCTTTGGTCAGCTTCCCATGCCTCGGCCCTGCTCTGTGCTCTGGCTCGCCTTTCCTGCACATCAGGATCAGGCACATATTCTGCGTACATTTCTACTTCATCTCGTTCCCTTCCTAATATGATCCTCTTCTACATCTCCTTATCCGCCCTCTTTCTTGCAGTCTCTACTCGATCATGTTTAAGGTGTTCAATCATAAGCATTTTAACTTCACTTGGCACCATTTTACAACCCTGCACGTCATGGTAGCCTGCAAGTCGACCACCTGCAAGGTGCTTCTTCAAACGGGAGACGCCACCTCCTTGTCTCGTAAAGCTACAATAATTGCACTTGAAGTTGTGTCTACTGCCCAACATGGTGCCATGCTGCCACCCAATATCAGCAGAGCCCTTCTTTGGTGTCATATAGAGGGACAAATAAAAATTCAATATATTAACAGTAAATTAATTCAAATTTTAGAATTTCAACACTAAAGGAAAGTGTTCTTATATGATAATTTCTTTCATAGACATGAATCACATGATCATACAAATACATTCACACCTCCATAGGCATTTTCTATAATTTTAAGTTTTATTTATTTTTTTAATTTTAAAATATGTATATTATGCGGGAACATAAATTAATTTTAGCTCTAATTCATATGGAATCAAGTCTAAACATGATATAGAAGTTATACAAAACATTGCTATCAATTTTTGGTTCTTCAAAATTTTTTAAGATTTTTTAAATTTTTATTCAAAAATTATAATTTAGGGAAAATCTTCAAATCTACATGAAAAACTTGTAGATCTTGATGAGAAATGGTTGCAAGTGTACACCAATCATTTGCAACATCATTTCCCGTGAAGATCTAAGTCATACACCAAGAAAAAAATAAAAAAATGAAGGAATATGGTGGCTCACCTGCAAACCCCTGTAGAAACTCCAAAACCTTGAAGAACAAGGCTTGAATGCCTCCAAATCCACGTCCAAATGGATGCAACTCACGTAGGAACCCTCCACTTGTGGACTGGCATGCAGATCTAGGTTTTTTTCTAGAAAAAAATGAAAACGAGGGGGAGAAAGAGGGCTCCGATCTGCTGCGCTGTGAATCGGGACTGTACAGTCCCTTTCGTAGCGCATCAACCGACACCCTTAAGGGCGTCGGATGAATCCCGCCCGATTCGCATAGTATCGAATCAGATCATGCGAATCGGGTCCGATTTGCCTCAATGACCGGATCCGGGCGAATCGATCCGAATCGCACATCGGGTTTCCTATGATTCACACCGATTCGCCCGAATCGGGCCGATTCGATCCGATGTGCCAAACCATGCTTTATATATTGTCTTCAGGATCTACTTTTGTTCTCCTGCAACTTCGTTGTAGCTCCCAATTACAGCCTTCTTCTGTCAAATAACATCTTAAATTAAAACATCGATAAGTCTATCATAATAATATGTACTTTCGACCTAGGATTGAGGTGCTTTCTAAAAACCATTTGACATCCTAGCTGATGAAA